>BPLR01004305.1:0-157108 GCA_021605095.1 Caerostris extrusa | reverse complement strand
ACATTGTATTCTGTAATCCAACACAGAGTCGGGAATTGGTATTATTGGCACCATCGACTCCCAGATACGTTGGTGGCGTGACTGGAGAAAACTAGCTCGGAATGACATACCCAGTACATCTATCAATACTGAGTGTTTATAAATATAAACATAAAAAATATTTAACTTTTATTCTTATTGTCCCCAGTTTCATATGAATTATCGATTTTGCAAAGAGCAACTCTATATGCTTTGATTAATTAAAGATCGCTCTATCACATACATTCGCAAGCCGTGATGAAGTGATAAAAGCCGATTCATCACACGTGCCTTTATAATTAAAAATTCTAAAGGATAAAGCATGCCCTGCTTTCGCACGATTACGCGAATTTCATAAATCTATAGGTGATGAAAAAACGCTCCACACATGATAGGTGAGATCTGGATACATCCTAGATGATAAAGAATACCTCACATGATACGCGAATTGCATAAATCTAGGGGATAGAAGCATACTCACACGATGCGTGAATTGCGTGTAATTCTATGGTGATGAAGCACACACACATGATATGCGCGAATTGCATAAATCTGGGAAATAGCTTACCTCACATGATGTGCGGGTGCATAAATCTAGGTGATAAAGCATACTCACACGATACGTGAATTGCGTAATTCTAGGGTGATGTAGCATACTTCATACGATAGCGGAGTGATTAAATCTATGTGATAGAAACCATTCTCAGCACTATACTTGAATTTCTTATAAATCTAGATTTGATAAAGAAACACTTCACGCGTGATATGTGAATTTCATAAATCTGGGCATACTCAGCACGATGTGCAAATTCTGCATAAATCTAGGGTGATAAAGCATACCACACGATGCGTGAGTGCGTAATAATTCTATGGTGATGAAAGCATACCTCACATGATACGCGAATTGCATAAATCCTAGGGAAATAAAGCTTGCTCACATGATATGCGGGTTAGCGCAAATCTGGGTGATAAAGCATTCTCGCACTATACCTGGAATTTCATAAATCTAGGTGATGCAAAACACGTTCACGCATGATATGTGAATTTCATAAATCTAGATAAAGTATAATTACACAATACACGACTTTAATAAATCTAGGTGATAAAACACGTTCACTCATGATACGTGAATTTCATAAATCTGGGTGAGAAAGCATACATACACACGATATACGAATTGTATAAATCTAAATGATAAAGCATACTCACAAGACACTCGAATTTCATAAATCAAGGTGCTAAAGCATACTCACGCGATAAGCTACTTTCATAAATCTAGGTGATTAAACAAGTTCACCACATGAGCACGTGGGATTTCTATAAATCTTATATATATTGTTTTGTTTTTTCTAAATCTATATGTTTATATTAGTTTTTTGATGAAATTCAAACCTTTTTTCATCGTCTAGTTTCAGGCCCGACGGCTGTGCTGGAGAAGGAAGGCCACCTGAACAACCTGGAAGTGTCCGCCCTGTGTGAGCCGCAACAAATATGTCGAGCTTAACCGTGCTGCCTCCGGCACCGCACAGCATAGACGCGGCAGACAGAGCTTCAGTGCCAGCCCTTACAGGTCACCAGCCCCCTGCCCTACCGCACGGATGAGACGGACATCACGAACACTCTGCGTACCCCAACACACCAAGACAAAGGGAAGTTTTTGAAGAAGTCAATGGAAAATCAACATTCGTACTTTACATGAGTTCTTTCTCAATGGTAAATCGGGTTTGTGGTCATTGTAGATGAAAGCAGAATGAGCTGAGAAGTTAACACGATTGTCTCCGGTTTAAATTTACAGAGATTATCTATTAATCATTTCGAAGATTAAAATAATATGTGTTACTTTTACTAAACGATTACCTTGTGAAATGAAATATACATCTTTTGCGAGAATTATAAGAACATTAAAATACAAAATAGTTTCTTCATGTTTTTTTTTTTTGAATTACAATTTTTTTTAAGACTTAAGGATGGTGCTGACAAAAATATAATATTCAATACTACAACTAAAAATTGTATTACATTATCTATTTGTCCCTGTATTAAAAATCTTAAAATTATTTTAAAATAACCAGAATTGTGATTATTTTTTAAATATTATAATTCAGCATTTGAGACGTTCAATTCATTATATTCAAGTCCACATTTTCAAATGCATTTATATTTGTTAAAAAATATACAGTATTGTAAACAAATTTATTCTGCACTGTGAATTTAAAATAATTAGTCTAAAATAATAAGTGTCTATTAAATTTTAATAAAACCACTAAGAAATACTATACATTTGATCTTTTTTTAATGACCAACATATAAAAGTATTACCATTAAAGTTAAAAAAATTATTTTTATAATTTTTTGCAGTTTCTACTATCTTACATAGAAAATGCAACATAATATAGAGTAGGTGGAGTGTAATAAAAATTGATACACATACAGAGAATGCATATATGTAAAAATAGAGTGAGTTATACTTAGTTTCTACATTTCACACATATTTCGCTCCGAACCTGCTCCAACTTGTTCCACATGTGACAGTGTTTTGTCCATCAAACATATACTAGTCGATATGCCCAAGATTCAACAGAGTTTATCTGAACCCTGTTTATGCACACCCTGCCTTGTCTAACTTATTGGCAGACACTCAAAAATGCTACTGTTTTTTATTTGCATTTTACTTCCATTATATAATTTAATTTATAATAGTGTATTTTTATTAAACCATCCTTTAATCACAACCATTTGTTTGGACACCAGCTTGGCTAAATTGGCCTTTTACTCTACTTAAACCCAACCTACCCTATCTAGCTACGTCGTGTAAAATCGTCCAATCGCCGAACTGCCTTCGGTGTCGTCGCCAGAGCATCTGTAATCTACCCTTTGTCTTCTGAAACATTGAACTTCACGGATTCCGTGGCAGAGGGTAGAGAATCATACGCTGTTTCACTTCCCTACTATCCCTCCTTGTTATCCACGCCACCAACTGGCATTTCAAAATCTCTTACTGGTTTGTCCAGCTGCGTATTTCTCAAATGTGCATATTTAAAAGCGGCAATCTCATTATTGTTTGCATTTTCTATGTCAAATTTCTGATTTAATTAAAAGTATATGCTAAAATTCATATTATATTATAAATATTTTTATTCTATTAAACAAACCTTTTTATGCATATGCTATTTTTTAATTTATTAACAATTTATGCGTATTAAATACAAAATCATATTGTTTAAAAATACACTTACATTTTTATCATATAATAATATACTAAAATTATATATTAATAAATTCATCATGTAAATTAAGCATAAAAAAAAAAATAAAAAATAAGATGTATTAAAATGTGTATTTATCAGTATGTTTAATAGAATAAAAATGTTTATAATGGAGAATGAATTTTAGCATATACTGGCAAATATCAAAGATCATTACATTGAAATTTAATATGATTTTAATGTTTAACATAAAATAACCCCGAAATGTATTACCAATTTCTTCAAAGGTTTTCAAATTCTTTTTTTTAATTAAACCTATTTTTTTTTTTAATAATATTTATCATATTAATAATAATATTTAATAATGAATAGAACATTATATAAAAGCTTTATCGTTTATATAAGTTTAAGTTAATAAAATTCCCTGTAATTGAGGACTAAATATATCTTAATTTGCTCCAAGCACATTGAAATTAATTATGTTATAAAAACAGATTTTATATTTGTAAATATGAAATTACTGTTCTAAAAGGAAATTTTAAAATATATTGTCATTTATACATTTCTTGAAATCGCTTATAGGCTTGCTATAAGATACAAATGCATTTGCTATTGCTTTGCTTATATGATATTTGATGTTGTGTAGAAGGTCAAAAAATATATAATTTGTTGTGAATACAATACTAAAACATTTGTTAAATGAATTCATAAAAATATTTCTGCATTATTGTATTTCATAAACTAACAAATTCTAAAAGATAGGATCATCAAATATTGTTAAAGATTAAACATATGTTGAAAATACGATATCTAATTTCGATAATAATTATAACGATGTATGAATTAATCGATATATAATATAACTAATAACGACATACAATTAATCTATCCAAAATTAAATCTAATGGGATATTTTTAAATCCATGCAAAAAAATTAAAATTCAAAGTAAGTATGTTGGTTAATATATTGCTAATACTTCAACTACGTGTAGATGTTTAAAAAATGTATGCATATTTGAAGACGAAATTTATTTTCTTTTTTATAGATATTTACTTTTTATATCTCATAGAAAAATTTGATATCTGCGTCGATATTCAGCATTCAGCATTGATTCAAATTTGAGCTCTTCCATGAAAATTGCTTTATTTTATTCATTTTTATGATACTAGAAATCACCGCTAGCATAACATTTTACAAAGCATTCTACAAAACATAAAGTCTAACATTTAAAGGCAAAAAATTCGATTTTTAAACATAATGTTTCGCTCTGATGTTTTTATATAATATTACCTAGCATATTTCAACAACATTATCATAAATTCGAACATTCAATTTCTCACATGCTAATAATAGGTATTATTTATACGAAACATATTGATTATAACGTAAGATAACAGAGAGTGTCCGAAAAATCATAACGAAATTCAGCATTTCTATTTTTTATTAAAATATTTTAATATATAAAATTACTAATTACTTTCATCAACATATAATGTATTTTCTAATAATTTGATTATTAAATATATTTCATGTAACACACAATACAATCTTAACTAAGAAGTTATATCAATAAATAAATTTAAAATTTCATTTAACTATATTCAGTAAAATACTACAAAACATAAAATTATTCAATTTGTATTGTAAATGAAACTGTAACATTTAAGTTTTATTTACGTGTTTAATGCATGTTAACGATGTTAGAATCTTTTCTGACATCTAATCATTAACTAGATGTTGCATGTATAATTTAGTGAACTATAATCAAATTTTTTTTTTTATTTAAAATATTTAATTCATTCCCTGATCTTGTTTGCTTTTTATTTACACGCACTGTACATATTTTCTTACAATACAAAATTGTTTTACTTTTATTTTACTACTTAATTATTTTTTAGTATATAACAGTATGAATTGTGTGCATCAATACATTTCGTGTATTCTAATATTTTGTGTATATTTCGTATTTTTAACAATTTTCATTAAATATATATCGTATTAAAAAATTACAAAGACTTAAACAAAAAATTAATCTAACTTAGTAAATATTGTGTTAAATTATTTATTTATAACTCATATATTCAGTAAACACCACAACACATTAAATTATTCAGTGCATTGTAAATGAAACTGCAACACTTAATTTTCATTTAAGAGTGTATTTTATTTCGATGTTAGTGTCCTTTCACACATCTAATAATCAACTAAATGTTGCATTTATAATTTTGAACTATAACCAAAGATCTTCTGTTTTCTGATGTAAAATATTTAATTCATTTCCTGATCTCATTTGCTTTTTATTTACAGAAACACTGTACCTATTTTACTTACAATACGAAATTATTTTTAACGTACTTTTTTGGTATTGTTAAAATGTTATTATAAGAACATGAGTATTTCCTATGATTTTTCAGACACAATACGCTATGTTGATGGATAGCGATAACAAAATATGCTATTGAAGAAAAAATAAATATTGCTGTAGTTTCTAAGCATAAAGCAAATCATTGGCATAATATTAGAACTCCTTTAAAAAATTAAATTTAGCGACCATTGGCGACATTTTTCATGAACGAAGCTCAATTCTAACCTTCACAGCCATCGAATTCATTTGTGTGCCTGTATGGTTCCTCGAAACCGTTGGTGATATCCAGCAAAACAAAAAACTTTTCACACAATTTAGGTATCTCGGTAGCAGTCGTTGACAGAGCTTTGAATTTTACTCCATGTTAAATCTCAATCTACAAATAGTTGTGCCAAAAAGAGATAACAGTTTGATTCCTTTGTCGCCAAATTCATATGTAAACTGAAAAAATTGCTTCAATTTGGCGATCGACATAACTTATTGTAATATTAATAAGTTGATTCCTTTGTCGACAAATTCATATGTAAACTAAAATTGCTTCAATTTGGCGATTGGCACAACTTATTGAAATATTTGCTTACATAAGTTGATTCCTTTGTCGCCAAATTCACATGTAAACTAAAAATTGCTTCAATTTGGCGATCGACATAACTTATTGTAATATTAATAAGTTGATTCCTTTGTCGCCAAATTCACATGTGAACTGAAAAATTGCTTCAATTTGGCGATCGACATAACTTATTGTAATATTAATATGTTGATTCCTTTGTCGCCAAATTCATATGTAAACTAAAAATTGCTTCAATTTGGCGTTGGACAACTTATTGAAATATTTGCTTCAATTTTGGCGAAATTCACATGTAAACTAAAAAATTGAATTTGGCGATCGACATAACTTATTGTAATATTAATAAGTTGATTCCTTTGTCGCCAAATTCACATGTGAACTAAAAAATTGCTTCAATTTGGCGATCGACATAACTTATTGTAATATTAATAAGTTGATTCCTTTGTCGCCAAATTCATATGTAAACTAAAAAATTGCTTCAATTTGGCGATCGGCACGACTTATTGTAATATTTGTTTACAATAAGTTGATTCCTTTGTCGCCAAATTCATATGTATACTAAAAAACTGCTTCAATTTGGCGATCGGCACAACTTATTGTAATATTTGTCATCCATGGATGGAAATAGGCTCATAGAATGTACATACCATGCTTGCTTTAATTTATGTTCCACAATTTTTGTGATATTTATATGTATGTGATTAATTATTTAATGTTATCATTTTATTGTTTGTATTGTGAAAATCTTATTATATATTGATTGACATGAACCATTTTGATATGAGTTACTTAGACAGAAAATATAGCATATTTGATTTATACTTGCTAACATTATTTTATACGTAATTTATAAAAAGAAAATCGGAAATGAATTTGATGAATTTATAAAGATTATATTTTGAATTTAGTTTTTGCTTTAAAAAAAATGTTGATAGATGTAAATTTATATCAAAATATATACTGATGCATTTGTTATGAAATGTAAGATTTAAAAACTTTTTCATTGTGAATTAATTTATTAAATGTTAAATAATTTATTTTAAATTATCACTGATAAATGAAATTGTTTGAAGTTCTAAGTATTCTCGATTAAAGAGTTTCAAAAGAAAATTAAAAATATTAATTTATTTAATATTTAAATGCACTGTTTATTTATGCTAGTTAAAAATTGCAATGATTTTGTGCAATGTGGCTATGAATTTGATTTGCGTTACTTTCATTTAATTCATTTGGAATGCCATTGCAATTTAATTTAATATCATTGCAATTGTAAATATATTTCATATTAATCAATATTTCACTGATTCATTATAGTAAAATTTAAACATATAAAATGCAAAGCTCATTTCCGTCATTTGAGATTTCCAAATTGCTTTAATTTAATATATCATTTTTAATGAATTTCTTTATAGCTTCACCAGAAACAATGTTACATGCAATTACTTTTCTTTTTCCCAAAACATTAAAAATATACAAATTATCATAATAAATTTAATTTCAAAGTTTATTTTCATTATCTATATAATCAATCTTAATTAGCTCAGAGAATTTTATGATTTGAAGTTT
This sequence comes from Caerostris extrusa, assembly GCA_021605095.1. NCBI lineage: Eukaryota > Metazoa > Arthropoda > Arachnida > Araneae > Araneidae > Caerostris > Caerostris extrusa. The sequence continues at coordinate 149,384 of BPLR01004305.1, read as the reverse complement.
AAATTAGTAGAATGTCGTACACATTTATCATTTATGAGAGAAAAAGAATTTTTCTCAAATGTTGAATTTTGTTTTTGAGTACCAAATAGAGAAATATAATTGAAAACATGTTATCTAAATAACGCAATTGAATCTGTATTATTAATTAATTAATACTAATAATTCGTATAAAAATCTCTCTACTTAAACTATTATATAAACTGTTACAAAATGTTAAAAAATGAATTGATATACTTATTTATAGATTTGTGTTAAATTCTACTTAGAATGTTCAAAAATATTAAGCAAATTTTGACATTAACATTAATTTTTGACAATACGTAAATTTATGAAAAAAAATATTTCATTGAAAAAAATTATATTGAAATTTTAAAACTGTGTTTACGTACAAAATACAATTCATTTGTTTATGATGTTGGCATAAGATTTATGGTGTTTTCACTTGTGTGAAATTTATCATGTGTTATATATGAATCATGTATTATTGAAGTTATATGGTGTTACATATCATACTTGTCCAGTTATGATCATGTAAAATGTATATATATATGACGTAGCTTTTATTGTAATAAATATTGTATAAAAATCAGCCCCACAAGATTTAATTTCACAAAAGGTTTTTAGCTTAATAATCACGTTTTTAAAACATAATTTCGCGTTGTAATGACATATATATATATATATATATATATATAAGATAATAGTAAAACCAATAGCAAATCACTTATGTTACACAATAAAATTAGACGTTACTGAATTATTTAATTCTTACAATATTTGTTTATAATTATCTGTTAAAAGACGTTACTGAATTATTTAATTCTTACAATATTTGTTTATAATTATCTGTTAAAAGAAAACAAATTACAAATTGCTCTCTTACAGAATGGAAAGTTTAGAATATCAAAATATTGATAACCGAACTAAAAATGAAATTACGTCGAACATTTACTAGTTATATATTTTGTTACTTTATATTGTATAAGGATTTTGTTGTTGTTTTTTTTTTAATTCATTTTTAAAAGTAAAATTAAAAAAAAAAATCATATCATTAAAAGAAAAAATTTAATTTCACACTTGTTTACTAAAAGAAAAAAAAAGCTTTTAATAATAACAGTTTAATAATAAAATAATAAATTTTAACATTTGCTAATAATTTTAATAATAAAATTTTAATTAATCACAGATATTAGTCAAAATTTTATTGAAAGTGAAAATCAATAAATAAATTATGTTTTTTCAACATTGCTAGTTATTTTAATTAATAAATTTCCTTATAATGTTGACGATAAAATAAACACAATCAAATCATTGATATTTATAGTTACATTTTTGTTTAAATTTTACTTGAGCAAATTTGTTTAAATAATGTAAAAGTGTTTTACATTTCAAATATTTAAAAAATCGAGTTAAATTTTAATAGTTGAATAAATAAAACAGCAACATAAGAAAATTCTATATTCACATTGTTCCTACATATTAAATTTAATACATTACATAAAAATAGTATTTTTATCTTTTCTATATAGCTGTTGTTTCCAAAATTGTAACGAACATTTTTATTCAGCAGTTAGTAGAATTTTAAAACAGAAAATATAATTTATAAATTTAGATAGCTGAAAAGTTTCTATGCATAAGTAAATAATATAATTATTTATTTGGAAAACTAGGAATGACTAGAAAAATTTAGTGGAAAAAATCGCATAGAGACAGTTGCCAATTTTACATTTAGAACTGGACACGAGTGCCTGGTCGAAGATCTGCTCAAAATAGGGATTGTGCTTTTAAGTGAATTGCAAACATTACAATGAGCACGAGCTCCTACGTTTGGTAATTTATCGTCCAGTTGGCGCCATAAAAATGTCGCCAAATCCCAACGGTCCCTATTTTGCAATTTGACCGTTGCGTCCTGTTATTCCCATACGCATGCTTCAAAACCACTTGAAAATTATATGCTTTATATTTTTCATTTTTTAAAATTAAATACAATTTTAAAGTTCAGATTATATCAATTAAATGTCATATATAAGTCAATAAAAATGTATTTTTCAAAACATTTTTATTTAATTAGAATATCTTGAGATAATTTTGCATTGCTTTGACTCTCATGAGAAATAGAATTTTCAGATAAAATATCCATAACGTTAAATTCTCTAAAGATACACAAAAATTCAAATTCACAACTTATATTCTTCACAATTCAGTATCATTTTTTGTTTTCAACTTGTTCGTTTGGTTTCAATCTGGCTGACGTCACAGCAATTATCTTTTCATTGGTTGCTTATATTTGGGTAGTCAGTTGAATTTAGATATTTCTTTAAAAAATATTAGACGGACTTGTTACGTTTCCAGCGGGCAGCAAACCACCTTTACCATACAAATAATCAGTTTAATCGCTGAGCTCACTTCCAATATTTATCCTCTGTAGCTCCAATTGCATCATTGAGGGTTTTGGTTATATGATTTTTTATCCCTCTTAATGATGATGATTTGCCAGATTAACGGAGAACCTTAAACAAGTGAGGGAAATTTCTTAAGCTTTAAGCCCATTGATTAGATAGAAAAAGTAATATAAGTATATTATTAATTTATTTAAAAATTAATTATTCCATATATAATTTTTTTTTATTTTATTATAATTTCAAGAAGGTAATAAAAAAAATTGATAAACAATAGAAACAAACAAAAACGATTGGGGAAATTGTGACTCAGTGGAGAAATTGCATGGTCATTCGGAAAGGAGGATATCGGAACGTTAATGATAATATTCAGCCGCGAGATTTTTGCGATTTTAAAATCAGAAATGTCAAACATAGTTATTATTAATATTTAGAATGGAATTATAAATTTTTTTGCAATTTTATACACAAATTGCTTAAAACTTGGGAGGGAAATTTTATCCTCATTTCGGAAAAACCAAGGCGAATTGTAATCATATGTAGGATTTTATTTTTCAAGTCTTTGTATGATCTCGAAATTCGACGGACTCTCCGAATAGGACTCGCGTATGCAAGTATTGGGCGTAAGTAAGCAAGATAAATGAGTTTTTTATTTTCAAGGACATAGTAGAGTTCCTTCAAAGAAATGGATACAGTACACGAATGCATCTATTAAATTTACACCTAAGATAGTTAATGCTAATTTAATTTACGATCTAAGATTACACCCAAATATTTAGCCTGCCTATTAACTGGATTATTATAAATTTTGATAGAAGAAGTGTTAAGAAAACTTTTACGCTGAATAGTACTACTTCAGTTTTCTCAACGTTTAATTGAATTCTCCACTTTATAAGCCATTGTTTAAGGTGATTACTATAATTCTGAAGGTTTTCACAAATGATAAAATCTTTATGACCTTGAGTGAGGAGTGCTGTATCATCTGCAAGAAGATTAATTTTCACATTATAAATTTGAACATCATTAACGTAAAGATTGTAGAGAAATGGTCCAAGTATTGAAGCTTGGAGAACACCAGCCTGAATTTTTTGAACAGAAGAATCTGTGTTATCAATGGAACCACACTAATATTAGATATTTCATCTATAGTCCTTTATAGCCATTTCATCCAACCCAATTGCTGTTTTATCAACAGCAATATTTTCCCCGAGAATGAGGAGTGCCTTTCCCAAATGTGACTCCATTTGAGATTGGTCAGCATTACTCCGTAGACTAGCTGTTACGACAAACCAGCATTTCCATCCTGCAATACAATGAATTTTAATTCCTTTAACATAATAATTCAGAAACTTATTTGCCTTTTCGTACACTTATTAGAAATAAATTTACTGTCATCCCCTGGATATCTATCTTCTTTAAGTGAACAAATAGTGAATTATTAAAATTATTTACTAAATTCAATCAGAATATTAACCGTATCACAGGCATAAATTTTAGATAAGATTTTGAACAGATATTAGCAATAACAAAAAAAAAAAAATTGTAAATAAAAACTTGAAGTTATGCAAGAAAGACTGCTATCTAAGAATTAAACCCCGCAAAACTATCGCAATCCACTATTTTCTATCGATTTTTTTTTGTTAGCAAATTTGAGACTGTAATAAAATCACATTTCATTAAATGTGATAAAAGAAGTACAATTAAAAACTTTTGTATTACAACCCATAATCAGGATAAATCGAAATGATCTGCTTTTGCAGTTGGTAACCTTTTTGAATCATTTTCGTAGAGTTTTAGTAAACATTCTTATCATATCCTTCTCTTAATTTTAATGCACTATTATTTTTATTAATTATTTTTATTTATCCCAAATGCATTTGAGGCAACTATCACATTCCATTGATTGTTACACTTACCACTAGAGGAAGTGTCGACATTTTGGAACCAGCAATTTATACTTTCATCTATCATAACAGTACACATTTCTCCTGTAGGGTGGCCATTTTTACATTGCTACACTAGTTTTGTTTCTATACATTTATCGGTTACCTACTGGGCATTTCCTGATCTACTAGTAACAGTATTGCTAACATACATGGCAGTGACGTTACATTTTAAAATCTTTTTTAAACATTTAACGTTTTTATTTTATTGACTGTGAACTTATAAGCAAATAACATATATAAGCAAAAATTAATTATTTTTTATAATAAAAGAAGAGAATGAAAGCTACAATTCTCAAGACTTAAATTTCAATTGTAACAACTAATTAAATTATTATAAAATCAAGCAACGTGACAATTTAAACTATCCAAATTCATTTCTTGTAAATACTAGAATCTGGTTTATGTATACCATACATTTCAACAACATACCATACATTTAATTTTTTTTTCTATTCTTGTGAATATATATATTTAATTCGGAGATTTTCAATAGTAACTTTCTAAGTGAGAAGTTTTCAGCTTTATTGTACAGCAAAAAAGGTAAAATTTGGAATTTTAATGAAATTAATTAATGAAAATTTGGTAAAATAGACTGTGAAATATTTGAGATCCTTTCATGAAAAATCATTAAAGTATAGTTCGGTATTACTTGCCAATTGTTATTTATTCACTTTATATATATATATATATATTACACACCCATATATATATATATATATGTGTGTGTGTGTGTGTGTGTGTATGAACACAACACATTCAAACAAAAATCCATTGAGAATTGTGTGAGTGCGTGTATGGCACAATGGCAGAACTCGTGTACTATTTAAATGTTTCACTAACAGACTACTGAGATTCAAAAAACTTATCCTATCGGGAGGATGGTTTGGTTCGTTGCTCTACGGTCATCTTGTCCACACTTTAGGCTAAACAGACAGACCGAGACCATTAGCAAACATCCATGCCACCGCCAGGATTCGAACCTGAAGCCTGTGATACCAAAGGCCAGAGCGCTAGCCACTTGGCCATCAAGCCGCCGATCGTGAAAATTATGCTTCATTGATACAAAATATACAAATCTGAATCAATAACATGTTGATAGAGTTTGTCATTGTTACAGATTATTATTTTATAGGTTTAACACCAAATATTATTATTATGCCAAAAATTCTTAAATTGGTTTTAAGCCAATAGTTATCGTTTTATCTCCAAATTTTATCACTAAACAAAATTTCATTCCAAAATTGCATTTACGCCAAATTTTATAGCTTTAAAACCAAATTGTTATGTTGAATTTTGTTTTGCTAAGTCATAATAAAGTAACTTTTGAACAACAATATTGATAGCTATTACGCTAAAATTATGTCAAAATAATTTGCTAATAAACTATATTATTTTGCTATTATGCCGAAAACTAATTATGCACAACACCGATTTCAAATGATAAAATAATATTATTAAAAAAGAAAAAAAAAAAGAAGAGGAAATCAGAGAATAACTTACATTTTAATTTGGTACATACTTTGTTGGAGGCCGAAATTATTTTTTGTATGCTAAAACCTGTCTTTGTATTGTCATATCAAATAAATGAAAAAAAATTTGGACAAAACCTTTCACTAAACCACATAAATTCGAGCGCCTTTTACGTCCATGAACTAACTTGCTAAAAAATAGTAAAATTTTTCGCAAAAAATACAAAATACAATTTTAAAATAATGGTTGCCACAACAGCAACAGCATTAAAAAACATCACAAAATCATAGAAAAATTTAATACGTGCGATCGACGTTTTCGTCTATGAACTAAAGTTTTAAAAAGAAATCTTTAGAGAAAAATTATTTTTGATAATCAAATATAAGTTATCAAAAAATCGATTTATTTGTTTAATATTTTCATGAGTGGCAACATCACAATAACAATTCTATATCAGTGGCCGACATAACTTTATAAGAATAATCTCGGAATAATTGTTTAAAATGTACATATTTTTGTTCCTATTTATTTTAAATAAAAATTCAGCAAATAACAATCAAAATAACAATAAAATAGTCGTTATAATGCCCGGAAAAAGAAGAAATAATGAATGTTTCGAACATTTCGCATGAAAATAATTTAAAATATAATTGATCTATGAAGAATTCAAACAAGCAAATTTTGGTTTCTAAGTTCCTGCAGTGAAAGATTTCTCATAGAGACAGAAAAGATCTTTTGAGAACCAAAACCAAACTTATAACAATGACGCAAAAAAAAAAAAAAAAAAAAAAAAAAAATTCAGATTCCCAGTTCTCTTAGTTGCTAGTGGTGCGTGCTAAAGTTAAATCGTGAAGAACGTGAAAAAGCACTTTATGCAAATGTCTTACGCTTATTCGCCAGACATACGGAGAAGTTTTTGATTTTTAAAGCTAAAAAGTTAATAATACACATTCTTTTTAAATGTGTGACATGCAAGTGTTATAAATCTAAACCTGTTGAAGTACCCTTCGCTCCACTGACTAGAGAATTAGTAACTTTGATAAAAGTATTTGAAATGTCTAGTGTGAATTATGCCGGTCCTCTTTATCTAAAGACGAAAGGAAAGACATGGATGATTTGTTTGCTTGTGTTGTTAACGAGTATTTCATTTCGAATTAGCCCAGTCGATCACTACAAATGCTTGAATTCAAGTCTTTTCAGAAAGAATAAGCAGAGCAGGAAGAACCATAAGATTTCTAGTCGATTGTATTTGTGTCCATCTGTTTTATTTTTGCACTTTGTATAAAGAATTAAGTTTTTACATTCCCAAATTTGAAGCTCTAGTTTTTCTACAATTGAAGTTGCTATTTGTAATTTTTAATTCTGCAAGATATGAGTATGTTACACAATATAAAATAACATTAGTCAATAAATTTGAATGAAAATTTTTCTCTGAGATTAAAATAGTCATTTATTAATTCTAGTTTGCTGAACACAAATATGACAATAAAAAATGTGATCCATCCATTCAAAGATATTTGTAATTTAATGTTTTCAATATAAAACAATGTGTTAACCAAAGCGTGTACCTGTTTACTCTATGCTAGGGATCACTTGGATTGGCTTAAGCATATAAGAATAGTGTGCATTAAAAATTCTTCAAAAGAGATCTGCCAATATTGTAGAAGACTATTTTCCTTGTCATCTGTTTTCAATTTTAGTAATATCCTATTGAATATGTTCGCCGTTAATCTGACCACAGTTCTCAAGAAAGACGTCCAAATGACACTACAGGAAATGCATTTTTAAAAGATATAGTGTAATCAAATTTCTTGAATGCACACAAAATGTACATCACAAATTTCTTATATTCCTTTGATTTTACTTTTCCTAAGAAATTCGATACCACAAGGCGAAAGCATTCCAAGTGTCCTTCTCATTTTGTTTGAGCACTCTATCAAAATCCCCAAAGAGCTTTTGGATCTCTGGATCAATGGAAATTCCCTGTTTCAGTTTAGCTTCACTGATTACAGGAACTCTATTATTTAAGTATTTGTAGACTTATACACTCTTGTCAAAGTATTTCACATTTTTCATTAAGGCAAGTTTTATGTGCAGGGGTAGAGTAGGATTTTTTTCGTCTCTACTAATGGTGAATTTTGTTTTTTCTTCTCTCCAATATCAGGTTTTTCAAGTAGGCCATTGTTTTTACTCAGTACGATATTTTGGTTCTACTGTTCGATTTACATAAAAAAGTAGCTGCTATGTTCTAATTAAAGAACTATGAAACCCGAGGATCCACAACTTTGAAATCACAATTAATATGCTATCTGCACTTGTTTTATTCAAGTCAGTTAAACAAATGCTTCAATTTATCAAATCTTTTTTCCATAGATATAGACAGGGCCAGATTTAGATGAAAAGAGGCCCGAGGCTATTCCACTTATAAGGTCCTTTCACCTCCATTTTTAAGTTTGTAAATTACTTATTATGTTAAGTTTGTTTATTATTCATATGAGTAGAATTTCTCCTTATTTTGATTCAGTGTTTACTGTTTTTAGAATAGTGTAATTCTAATTTTGCTAGCAATTTGAATGTAGGCACCTCGTGATCTTGAGGCCCTAGGCTGAAGCCCTAGTTTAGCCTATAGGAAAATCCGGCCCTGGGTATAGAGGCTGAAGCCTAGTCCCATTGGAATGGATAGTTATTTTTTTTTATGATGCAGCAATATTGCCTAGAGACTTCGATTGGATGAATCTATGAATAGCCGCTAATGTAAAGGAACATAAGGAAAACATGTTCTATTTTATGACCAGTCATTAAGCTAATGACATCAAAACAGAAAACAAGGGTTGTTGTTTTTTTTTGTGTATGTGTGTATAAAAAAAAAGGCAAAAAAGTACTTGTAATGATTACGAAACGAAGTTACTCGTACATATTCTTGGAATAAATTCCATTATTTAAGTTTTTATGCAAGTAAAACTGCCTTAATCTTGAAGTCTATTACAAGATTATTTAGTTCCGGTTGAAACAGAATGTGTGATCTAGGCATTACATTATCATTAAATTCAGTTTAGATATAGAAGACTAGAATATCACATGGAATTGATTCTTTATCTCCATCTGGATAAAAGAAAATTCATTTGGAATTTCTGGAATGGGAAATCCGTTGGATGTTTTTCTGACATTTATTTCCTTGTTATTACCTCACAAAAATATTGCATCATGCACAAACAGCCGTCATTTACGTAATTAAGTCATTCCTTCCAAATCATAGGAGTGACAAATGGCATTTTCATATTCTCCTTGCCTGGCTGATACTGGAAAGTTTCCTTAAACAAGAATTACAGCCTATATTTGCTTTTTTGTTCTTAATTACTTCATGCCAAATGAAACCTGTCATTCCCTAAACAAACAAATTTAAGAAAAGAAAATGTCATATTTTTAACATAAAAAGTTTTTAACTACATTGCAATGAAGAATATTCTTAACTTTATTTGAAATTAAATTTTCGTCACCTAAAAATATTAAAATTATCTTCAATTTTAATTGAATAGCTTTATAATCACCATAAAAATAATTTATTTACACATACTTCAAATATACGTTTACTTCAAATAAAACAGTGTCCCTTTAAGTCTTTTACTTAAAATTACAAAATAATAATTATAATTTCCATATGTCCATACTTCATTTTATAATAATTTTATCTTCTATCAAAAATTAGATTTTCAATTTTATAGATGATTTAATTTTGTAGATGCACTTAATACATAACATTTTAATTTTCCTGATTTAAATGATATAATAAAGTATCCATCCCTAAAGTTCTCAAAGAAATCAAACATTTTATTACTTGTTGAATCTAATCACATTGTGCTGCCATCTATGGATAGTATACGAATACTAAATTTAAATTTTAGTGCTGCCATCTATAAGCCTTCAAAGAAACAAAATGAATAAATTTAAAAGTAGCTTTCTACAGAAATGATAAAAAAAGGATATTTGTAGATGTCCCACCTATGTATATCAGAAATATCCTATCAACAGGAGATTAAAAGAAGGTATTTTTCTCTCAGAAGACCTTTGATGATGAATACACACAATTGCATATAGTATGTTATTAAATGAAATATTTAAGTAGTATTTAAATTGGAAAAAAAATAATTGATTTTTTTTATCCTCTCTGTCGTATATCTAGATTTTTAAGTAGTTTAATAAACCGAATTTTATAGGTAAAATATTAAAAAATAATAGTATTAAAATAATATTTTTTAAACGTTATGTATATAAATGTATACAAGTAAATTAAAGCATAAACTATAAAATATAGCAAAACCCTTTTTCAAATTACATTATTTAAAAAAATTTCATGAAAAAGAACTTGTAACATTTTGCAAATTTAAGTAAAATATATATATATCAGATTAAAAAAAAATTCTCTAAAGTTTTACGATAAAATTCACAAAAACTGAAATGCACTGTTATTTTCAAAAATGTTTTAAAACGTAAAAAACTTCTTGAAAAACATACTAATGTGAAAAAAAAAAAAACTAACCAGAAGATTCAAAAAAATTCTTTATTAATTTATTACCATGTATTTTTTTTTAATATTTTGCTTATGTATATTGCTTATGTAAATTTTTGTTGTTAAAAATTGTTTTTGTAATACATATATATATGTATGCATGTAATACAAAAACAATTTTTACATAAACTAAATATTAAAAAAAAATACATTTTAAATTAAAATTACAATTAATTACAATTAATAAAGAATTTTTTTAACCTACTGATCAGTTTTTTTTTATTATTTATTTACTATTATTTTTTTTTACAAATTAGTACGTTTTTCAAGAAGGATGTTACTACTTAAAACATTTTTGAAAAGGACAGTACATTTCAATTCTTGTGAATTTTGAAGTAAAATTTTATTTGGAAAAAATTATTTTTCTTTGAGGTTAAGGAATAGAAATGAAATATAAAAAGTGAAAAAAATATCAATTTTATTTGAATGCTAACCTAATCAAAGATCATCTGCTACTATATGGGTACAGCATAATCAGTTGTACCCAGTGTGCACTACTATAAGAACTTGTTACACTGCACCCTCATTTTGCCACTAAAAATTTGAACAAATACCCAGAGGCTCGTACAGAGCTGGTAGTCGGGGATTCTGACTCTACTCTCCATCTACTCAAACCCAAAGAAAAGACTTTCCAGACTACGGATATTTTTGCCTATTCTGACATTAACGAAGAAGCTTTCGATTCTACTTCACTTATTTTATTCGAGTCACCATACTTTTTCTGTCAATAGTGTTTAATAATATTTGTCTGATACGTAATCCAATGAACAGCTAACGTTCAGGAGCGTTGGCAGGTTCGAATACACTGACGGCATCTGTTGTAGTCATTGCTTTTAGAAGCAAAGAGACTCGATGGCAGTTGTGGGAATGTTTAGAAAGCGTCTTGGATTGATAGTCAGAGCGTCGATCGCGAGTTCACATGGTTTTCTTTTATACAACACGTAAATACACGATGTTACCCTTAAAAATCATTCAGAAGAAAATGTTATTATCTATCAGTGGGCTGTTAGCCACATAAATCAGTAGAATACGCAACCCACCTATGCTCAGCAAAACAGTAAATATTTATTTCTATTTTTAAATTTTATGTATAAATTTATTTCTTCCATTGTAATGGCTTTTGTTTAAAAAAATTTTTCTATAACTTTAAAAATATTTTTTCTCAAAATAATTGTTTTTGATTTTTCGATATATTTTCAATTTTTTACTTTCTTTCATAGTTTCTACAGAATCTTAATTACGTTTCATTTTCCGAATGAATTTTATTTAAAAAATATAGTTATTTTGTGATAATGAGTTTGACGATCGAACTTATTGCAGGATTTTTGGATATTCCCTCATAGTATGATACACTACTGCGAGAATGTTAATATCTGATAATTCTCAAAAAAGACATCGAACTCACGTCTTCCAGTCGACTGACTGTTGGACCTATATGGGGTTAGTGATGTTAAGAAGATAATGACTGATAATTACTTATTACTTTAAGAAAAAAAATATTGGAAAATGTGTTTAATTTCTTAAGAATCAAACACTATTTTACATGAAAAAAAAATTCTTGTATTTATGAAAAGTTAATTAAAGTATCAAATGTGTAAAAGCAAAAAAATATGAAAGAAGAAAATACTTATTTTGATACAAGTTACAAAATGCTATCCTTAATCCTTATATAAATTATAATGTGTGACTAAGTATATTGTTTTCTGATAAATCAAGCGAGCTTTTGCTAGGCCACTCAGTAAATGAGATTGGACAAATTTACAGAAACAAAACTGCTTCATACAATGATGCGTTATTGCACAGTCAATCTTAAATAGATTAATAGTGAGCTAATTATATGAACTAATTAACACAGTGCAATAATCCTACTAGTACCGATCCATTATCATTAAATTCGTATTAAACCTGCTAACAATAATCCACTATCATTACTATCACTCAATATCTCATCCACAAAATGAGATGAGAATCACAGAACACAAAAACATAGCGAGTCTTTCTTTTTTCACAGGCAATTAAAACTTCTATTCATACAAACTGTAAACTTCGTTATTTGAATACCTCTTTTACATATTTTACACATATAATATCAAATAATAATTCATATAATATATATATACACTCAAGAGCCAAAACATTATGACCACCCCTACATTTTGCAATGAACTCGCCTGGATGACGCGGAAGGCACGTGATCAGGTGGAAGTGGTATTTAACTGGTATTAAGTGGTGGTATTAATCCATGCCAAGGCGGGTTGAAGCTGTGTTGCGCGCCAAAGTTGGGCCAACTCGTTATTGACAGGTGGTCAAAATATTTTCTCAAGAGCCAAAACATTATGACCACCTGTCAATAACGAGTTGGCCCACAGCCTTCCCATCACACACAGAAGTAAGTGAAAGAATGATTCTTCAGACTCTCCAGCAGCAGTTAAATACCACTTCCACCTGATCACGTGCTTTCCGCGTCATCCAGGCGAGTTCATTGCAAAATGTAGGGGTGGTCATAATGTTTTGGCTCTTGAGTGTATATCTATAATGTAATATACACATATAATAATTCAAACAAGAATTAATGCAATATGTTTTCTCATACCAAAATATAAAATCTCATTATCAGTGCCTTATTGTAAAAATTATATAAATATTTTTATAATTTATAATAAAATATAAAAATCTACTGCTTATCAAGGGTTCATCGATAGTATTTTATACATTACTTTTGCTTATAATAAAATTTAAAAATTGATTCCTCTGTATCTCATTGATAAAAGCTAATCAGAATTATTTGCATAGATTTACACCTTGCATGCTAATAACGGTTGTATTTATTCTAAATAAAAATTCATTAAAATTCTAGATTAGATATGTTTATTATTTATGAACAGTAGGAGGAAAATAAAAATATATATTGGCTCTAGCATAAAGGAAGCTAATTTGTTTTGGAATTTACCTCACAAGTTGGGTGGTCGTCGATTGGTACTCAAGGATCCCAATAATGGGGAAACTCATATTTCAATCCGATTGCTAATGGAGATCGTTTTCTATTTGGTCAATATTATTGATGTAAAATGTGCATGGAAAAAACTTTATTTTAGAATTATCTAAATAGTAAAGTAATCTGTATCTATCTAAGGTTTAGAACTATTACTATGCAATAACACAAATGTAGTGATATATGTATATACAGAAAAAAATAAGCATATGTAAATAACAAACAAAAAGTTTAAAATGCAATCTGAAATTCAATAAAAGTAAAGTAATTTGCACTTAAAAACTTACTTAATACTGAAATATCGCTACATAATTTAAACACTGAACTATCACCATGTTATTCTTATTTTTTCTTCTATATACACATATATCACCATATTGGTGTTATTAAACACCAATATAGTAATACATGTATATATAGAAAAATATAGTTCTGAATATACATATATCACTATATAGTGTTATTAAACACCAATATAGTGATATGTATATACAGAAAAATAAGAATATGTAAATGACCAATAAAAAACGGTATAAAATGCAATCTAGAATTCAATAAAAAGGGGCATTGATGAATTTATTATGACCATGATAGTTTGTATTCAATAAATTTGCATCTTGAAAATATTAAAATAAACCGAGATCTCTATAAGTTTTACAGCTGATATAAAAAAATGATTCCACAAAATAAGAAATATTTAAGAAGAAAAAAATTATTTAAATGAAAAATTTAAAAATCTTCTGTTGAAAACTCTGAAAGATCGTAAGTTCTGGCCACCGTTAAGTAATGATGAATAGAATGGTGAAAATTTAGTAAAATTCGAGGAAAAGGGTATATCAAGCAATCATTCATTAAACAGCAAAACATGAAAAAATAACGACAACCACTTAAAATAACGGCAATAGAATCATTAAAATAACGATAGCAAATAGCATAGCAATGGGATCAATCATATGAAAAACTGGCCTACTGTATGAGAGTAACTTTAAAAAATTAAGCATGACCTGCACTTAACTTATTGCAATGGACTGCGAAGAACACTCATAAATATCTTGGTTCGATGGCGTGACATTGATGTACAATGTGATGACACACTGCGTTTACTCCAAGGAAGGCCGGAAAGTCCTTCTGTTGTACTCTGAGAGTAAACGACATGAACCATAGGAAGTGTTCAGTGATGAGAGCATTTGTTTTAGATTCCAGTGACAAAATATAGGTGCCCTTTAGAGGTTTCATCGTAGTTCCTCTGAATAACTACATTTTATATGAAACTGATACATTCTGATAGTTGTACCTAACCAAAACAATCCGCCAAACTAGAAAAATTTCATATAAAATTTATCTTACCTTTGTGAACCAACTAATTGCAATAATGAGATAACAAAAAGGTTGGGATGTCGAGAGATAAATTCAAATATATTTACAATACTTTTATTTACACATTACAATGACGATATGACACACAAAATAATAGAAATACAGACACAAAAAAACCGCGTCTACCACGGATGACTACCAACTACGAAGTTCGAAAGTCCAGGGAGAAAAATTCTTACACCGAAGTAGGGTTACAGTTAAGTGGAGAGGTAAAGATTTCTCGTAGAAAACAATTCAAAAAGTTCTAGATAGACAGCATATTCGACAGGTGATAAAAGTCCTCCAAATGAGTGGCATTAGCTTACAGCAGTATGTAATGGAAAAAAATAGTGAAAAGTATAAATCTTATAGATCATTTATGAATAACATACTACTTATTCATTAGTGCAACACCCCATGGTAGGCCAAGGATGTCTGCCTACTGGCAGATCACGAGACAAGTGATATTTTCTTTTTACTGGGTAGGATTGTAAAATTACACTCCACACACAGTCACATTAGAACGTGACCTACGGTTTAAAGTGGATTTCGAACCCCTACAAGAATTTATAGCATCACCTGGACTCGAACCGGAAAAATCTATTATACAGAGCGTAAGAGATCTAATCACTCAGAATCAAATCCCAAATGATACACTTAATATATATATATATCATCGCCATCACCATCAGTGGTGCAACATCCCCACGGTGGGCCAAGGCCTTCTGCCTACTGGCAGATTTCGAGATTTGAAATGTTTTCTTTTTAGGGGGTAGGGTTCTCAGCTCCCTACGTCCAACACTCTGCAGTCATATTAGACAGGGATCTACTATTAAAAGTCCGAAGAAGTTATCAGGGTTATTTGTAGTAGTTATCCGAACCAGTACAAATAACCATGGAACCGATGGGACTCAAACCCCAAACCTGTGGCACCAAGCCCCAGACACTCGGCCAACAGGCCCCGGTTATGTAAATGCCAGCTTATAAATATTGAAAAGTTTGTAGTTTATTAAATGGAAAGTTACTATTATTTGAATTCTTCAACAACATTCAATCACATTTTTTTTTACGTAAAATATATTTTTGGTACAATTTTCCTTTATATTTTAAATCAAATGCTTAACAAATGTGTATTTATAGAACAAATGGCACAAAAATGTTTTACCTAAGCTGTATTTGAAAGATTTTATACAATTAAAAGGAGAATATTGAAACCACAAACTCTTAAAAAAGAACTGGGCATTTTCAAAAAAATTTCCATCATTCCTTTTGAATTAATTTCGTTTCGAATCATAAAATCCTCTTCTAAAATACTAAATACTAATTTTGAAATGCATAATTTCAGACAAAGGGCACGTAAATTATTCGATTAACATTCAGCACATGTTCAGTAAATAAAATATTTTAATTGTTTCTTTCATCATGTAAATGAATATTTAGACTTGCAATGGGAATTGAGGCAACTCATTTAGTTCCTTAACAAAAAATTCTGTACAACAGAACGGGGTTTCTTTCAGAACGATCCCCTTGCTACCTTCTTTGAATATTTATGAACTGGAATACATTAAATTCTTAATACATAGTTGCCTGAGAATTACAAAAGGAAAAAAAAATTAATTCAACTTTTCTTTCGTTTACCCACATTTAAAATGGAAGCAGATACAATTTGAAAAATTAAACTTTTTCCATCCTAAATCGTTAAATTCGAAATTAAATGGAAAACGTGCATCAAAGGGACTCTGTTTTTCTTGGTTTTCCCTTTTTTAATACTTTTAGAAAATTAACCTCCACTGAAATTTTGGTTCTGTACTAGTAGTATACGAAGCCTGGAGGAAGTAAAAGTTAATTATGTGACTACAGCTTCCGAAGTTTTTGAAAGAAAAGTCTCTAGATGGGGAAGAGTAAAAAAGGCTGCACTAAATCAGGGAAGACTTAGAGTTTCACTTTAACGCTTCAAATACTCTTCGTTTCGTTTTTGAGAGATAATGGTATTTTAGAAGATGATTTTATGACTTGAAAGAAACGAAATTAATTCAAAAGGAATGATGAAAAATTTTTGAAAATGTCCCGTTCTTTTTAAGAGTTTGTGGTTTTAACATTCTTTTTTTATTTGTATAAAACTTTTCAAATGCAGTTTATATAAAAAAAAAACTTTGGTCATTAAATATGCATTTGTTTGTCATTTGATTTAAAATATCACAGACAATTGTGTCAAAAATATATTTTATGTAAAAAAAATTGAATTGTTGCTGAATAATTTAATTAATAGTTAATTTTCCTTTTATTGGAAAACAAACTGTTTAAATATTTATAAACTTGTATTTATATATATATGGGGCTTGATTGCCGAGTGTCTAGTGCGCGGAAACAGGTTTCGGATTTGAGTGCCGGTTGTGGCAGGGATATTTGTAGTGGTTCGAAAATCAATTTTAACGGTAGGTCCCGTCATTAGGTCATTGTAGGCGTACGGCTGACACCCTGTCCCGTAAAAAGAAAACATCTGTCTCGAAATCTACCAGACAGCCTTGGAGTATCATAGGACTGTTGCCCCAATAAAGAAGAAGAATTTTGTTCATAAATGTGCCATGAAGTTTAAACTTTTTATTATTTTTTTCCATTGCAGTCCCCGACAATAAGCTTCTTAGACGTTTACCGTCTGAACGTAGCAAATTCAACATTATTCAGGGGAATAACGGTGAAGCCTAATAAAAAGCGTATAAAGTTCACCAATATTTTCACTGAAATTTAAAACAAATGCTCCCATCACCGAACTCTGCGTAAGATGCATGTCGTTTGCTCACCTATAGAGCACAATGGAAAGACTTTCCTGCCTTCCTCATAGTACACATAGTGTGTCACCGTGTCATCACATAATACATCAGTGCCGCATGTCAGATTTCGAACCAAGCTATCTAATTTCTAATCAAATTAATTAACGAGATCTAATTTAAATTTTAATTAATTTGTAATATGAATTTTGTAAATGCACATCTTTTTTGTGCCTTATTTTTCTTAACAAAAAGTGCAATTACTTGTTAATTTAAACAATAAATTCAGAGAAAAATAACTTTGAAATATATAATTTAAAACAAAGAACACGTGAATTATCCCATTAACGTTCAACACATGTTTTGTAAATAAAATATTTTAATTGTTTCTTTCACGATGTAAATGAATATTTAGACTTGCAATGGGAATTACGGCAACTCATTTAATTCCTTAACAAGAAATTCTGTCAAACAGAACGAGTTTTATTTCAAAACGATCCCCTTGCTACGTTGTCTGAATATTTATGAACTGGAATACATTAAATTATTAATACATAGATGCATGAGAATTACAAAGAAAAAAATTAATTCAGCTTTCCTTTCGTTTACCTAGATTTAAAATGAAAGTAGATACAATCCGAAAAATTAAACCTTTTTCTTCCTAACATTAAAAAAATCGTTAAATTCGAAATTAAATGGAAAACGTGCATCAAAGGGACCTTTTTTTCCCTTCGTTTTCCCCTGTTTTGATATATTTAGAAAATTTACCTCCACTAAATTTTTGACTCTGTACTAGTAGTATACGAAGACTGAAGAAAGTAAAAGTTAATTATGTGACTAGAGTTTGCGAAAGTTTAAAGAAAAAAGTCCGAGATCGGAAAAAATAAAAAAGACTGCACTAAATCAGGGAAGACTTCGAGTTTCAATTTAACGCTTCACATGTTGTTCGTTTCGTTTTTGAGAGATAATGGTATTTTAGAAGATGATTTTATGACTTGAAAGAAACGAAATTAATTCAAAAAAGAATGATGAAAAGTTTTTGAAACTGCCCAGCCCTTTTTAAGAGTTTTCGGCAGTTATATTCTTTTTTAATTGTATAAAATCTGTCAAATACAATTTCAAATTTTTGATCATTAAATGTACATTTGTTTAGCAATTGATTGAATATATCACGGAAAATTCAATTGAATCAAAGGAATTGAACGGAAAATTAAAAATAATTCGATTGAATGTTGTTGTATAATTAAATTAATAGTAACTGTCCATTTGTATGTATATATATATATATCACACATACAAGCACAAGATTATAAATATGAAGTAATTTATATTTCATCAAATGGAAAATTTTAATAATTTAATGATACGACAACGTTCAATCTAATTTTTTTAATTTTCCGTTCAATTCCGTTGATTCAATTGAATTTTCTGTGATATATTCAATCAATTGCTAAACAAATGTACATTTAATGATCAAAATTCTTTTAACTCAGCTGTATTTGAAAGATTTTATACAACTAAAAAAATACAAATGCCACAAACTCTTAAAAAGAACCGTACAGTTTCAAAATATTTTTCATCATTCCTTTTGAATTAATTTCGTTTCTTTCAAGTCATAAAATCTATTCTAAAATACCATTATCTCTCAAAAAACCAAACGAACAATATGTGAAGCGTTAAGTGAAACCCTGTAAAAGTCTTCCCTGATTTAGTGCAGCCTTTTTTATTTTCCCCATCTAGGGCCTTTTTTTTTAAAAACCTTCGAAGCTGTAGTCACATAATTAACTTTTACTTTCTCCAGGATTCGTATAAAATTAGTACAGAGCCAAAAATTCAGTGGAAGTTAATTTTCTAAAAGTATTAAAAAAAGGAGAAAAAAACCAAAAGGCAAAAATGGGTCCCTTTGATGCCCGTTTCCCATTTAATTTCGAATTTAACGATTTTTTAATGTTAGAATGAAAAGTTTAATTTTCTGATTGTATCTGCTTTCATTTTAAATGTAACAAAACGAAAGAAAAGTCAAAAAGTCAAAAGGCATCTATGTATTAAGAATTTAATGTATTCCAGTTCATAAATATTCAAAGAACGTAGCAAGGGGATCGTTCTGAAAGAAAACCCGGTTTCTTTTTACAGAATTTCTTGTTAGGAACTAAATGAGTTGCCTTAATTCCCATTGCAAGTCTAAATATTCATTTACATCATGAAAGAAACAATTGAAATATTTTATTTACAAAACATGTGCTGAATGTTAATCGAGTAATTTACATGCCCTTTGTCTGAAATTATGCATTTTTAAAATTATTTTCCTCCTTTTTATAGTAAACATTTACATGGAATTGTATTCTTAGTTAAGTAGAATAAGTCACAGATGTGGTGCATTTACAAAATTAAAAATTTATTTGATTTGAAATAGATATAATTTCAAATCAAATAAATTTTTAATTTTGTAAATGCATTAAATTAATTTGATTGGATACTAGAAATTTTGGTTCAAAACCTGACATGTGAAACTGATGTACTATGTGAGGCCACATTGACACACTATGTGTACTATGAGGAAGGCAGGAAAGTCTTTCCATTATGCTGTATAGGTGAGCAAACGACCAAATACCCAAACCATTTGTTTTAAATACCAAAGACAAAATAGGTACATTTCAGTAATCTTCACCGTAGTTCCTCTGATTAACGCTGAATCTGCTACACTTTACTGATAAAAGTCTTGCGAAAAATGAACGGCATTGCTGTAAAAAAAAATGGGGAAAAAAATAATAAAATGTTTAAATCTCGTAGCCCATTTATGAATAAGCATAGTTCTTCATTGGTGCTACTACCCCATTGTGGATCTAGGTCATCTGTCTATTAGAGATTTCGAGACCAGGATATGTTTTCTTTTTTATTGGGTAGGGTTATCAACCCTATACCCAACAGTCATATTTGACCAGGACCTACGGTTAAAAATTGCTTCCGAACCATTACAGTCATTCATAGCACGTCTGGGACTCAAACCGAGAGATCTATGGCATCGAGCGCCAGAGCGCTAGTCACTGGCACATAAGATCCCAAACAATATAATTAATATATATATATAAGTTATCGTCATCATCGTTAGTGGCGCAACATTCCAATGGTGGGCAAAGATCTTCTGCCTACTGGCAGATTTCGGCACAGAAGATGTTTTCCTTTTTTATAGGTAGTGTTGTCCGCCCTACGTCCACATCTCTGCAGTCATATTAGATAGATACCTACGGCTTAAAGTGGTTTCAGAAGCACTACAAATATCTATGACACCACTGGAATGAAACTCGAAACTTGTGGCGCCGAGCTCTAGACACTCACAATCAGGTCTATATACAATTGCAAGCTTATAAATTGTAAACAGTTTGTATTTTTACTAAATGGAAAGTTATTATTAGTTACATTCTTCAACAACATTCAATGCAAATTTTTTTTTTTATGTAAAATTTATTTTTGTTCAATTTTCCGTAACATTTTAAATCAAATGCGAAACAAATGTATATTTAATGATCACATTTATTTATTTCTTTAAAAAGAATTGGGTAGTTTCAAAAAGTTTTTCATCATTCCTTTTGAATTAATTTCGTTCCTTTCAAGTCATAAAATCATCTTCTAAAATACCATTATCTTTAAAAAAAAAAACAAAAGAAACGAACAGTATGTGAAGCGTTAAAGTCTTCCCTCTTTTAGCGCAGTCTTTTTTATTTTTTCTATCTAGGGATTTTTTTTTTTAAACCTTCGGAAGCTCTAGTCACATAATTAACTTTTACTTTCTCCAGGATTCGTATACTTCTAGTACAGAGCCAAAAATTCAGTGGAAGTTAATTTTCTAAAAGTATCAAAAAAAGGAAAAACCAAGGGAAAAAAATGGTCCCTTTGATGCACGTTTTCCATTTAATTTCAAATTTAACGATTTTTTAATGTTAAAAAGGAAAGTTTAATTTTCGGATTGTATCTGCTTTCATTTTAAATGTAGGTAAACGAAAGAAAAGTGGAATTAAGATTTTTTTTTTGTAATTCTCAGACATCTATGTATTAAGAATTTAATGTATTCCAGCTCATAAATATTCAAAGAACGTAGCAAGGGAATTGTTCTGAAAGAAAACCCGGTTTCTTTTACAGAATTTCTTGTTAGGGAACTAAATTAGTTGCCGTAATTTACATTGCAAGTCTAAATATTCATTTACATGATGCAAGAAACAATTAAAATATTTATTTACAAAACATGTGCTGAATGTTAATTGAATAATTTGCATGCCCTTGTCTGAAATTATATATTTCACAATTATGTCTCTCCGAATTTATAGTATACATTAACAAGCAATTGCATTTTTAGTTAAGGAGAATAAGACTCAAGGATGTGAATTTACAAAATTCAAAACATATATTAATTTATTTGAAGATAGACCTGCCTGAATTTGCTTTGAATATTTTAAATACCATATTAAACTCGCAGGTTTGGAATTTTACAGTATTTATATATTGGAAATCACAAAAGGCATATCTTTCTTCTATTAAATTGAACGATTCTGTGTAGCTGTGTATCTCTGCATCACTGAAAAAGTTATCACTTTATGAAAATATTAAAATAGTTCATCTACTATTTAGTTTTTATGGTATACATTTACAAGCAAAAAGAACTTTTAGTTAAGTTAAATAAGGTATTTACACAAAGTATGTGCATTTTCAAGAACAAAATGCAAAGTCATTTGATTTGAAGTTAGACCTTGGTTGCTTAGAAGCTTTTAAATACCATATTAAATACCAAGGTACGAAGTTTTATGGTATTGATGTATGGAGTCACAAAGGTAAGCTTTTTTTTTGCGTTACCTTCAACGTTTCTGTAAAAATTGTATCACTGTAAAAAAGTTATCATGTTTTTAAAAATTTAAATAGTTCATCAATTTTATATAACAATGATTTTTGGAAAGTTCGTATATAATTGAAGAATCATAAATCCAAAATGCTGGAAATATAGATCATTATTTAAATTGAATAAATCTTCTTCTCTGGTCTGATGGCCGTGTGATTAACGCTTTGTCGCACGATGCTACATATTTTTGGATACTAGTCCTGGAGATGCCATGGAGGTTTTTAGTGGTTTGAATTTACTTTAATTCGTTGGTCTCGACTAATATGACCGTAGAACGTTCTGCGTATTACTTACAATTTTACCCAGTAAAAGAAAGCATCTCTTATCTAGAAATCTGCTGATAGGGCAGAAGGCCTTGGCCCACCATTTGGCTGTTGCGGCAACAAAGAAGGAAAAGGCCATCTTCTCTAGAACACCTGATTTATTTGGAATAATTGTTAAAACACCTAGAATTCTTTCGTATTAACAAGATGAATTTTAAAGGAATATCTTTCCAGTTAACACCAAAGATTATATAAATGTTTGTCACGTTCAAAGAAAAAAAATTTATTATTTCTCTATTTAAATCATTATATCCTTTTACGACGCATTGAATCCTTTCATCAACCGTATACAATGCAGTATTTTGTTGCTAAGACTGTATATAATTAAAAAGAATTGCAAAATTCAACAGCATGTAATGGAAAAAAAATAATAAAAAGTTTAAATCTCGTATCTCATTTTATGAATAGTATAACTCTTTTATGGGGTAGGATTGAAAACCTTATGTCAACGTACTAATATGATATTAAACCGGGACCTATGGTTTAAGTGGATTCCGAAGCACTACAAACATCCATGGCACCCATCGCGACTCGAACCCGAAAACCGCAACGAGTGCCAGAGAGCTAGCACTCGGCCCCGGAATAATATAATTAAAATATATGAATACAATCCTATACATTTTAAATAGTTTGTATTTTATTAAATGAATTAATTGAATTCATCAACAACAATCAATCGATTTTTTACATAACATTATGTTTTGGTTAAGTTTTCCGCGATATTTTAAATCAAATGTTAAATAACTGTATATTTAATGATCTAAATTCTTTTATCTGACATATATTTGTAAGATTTTATACAATTAAAAAGAATATGAATGCCACAAGCTCTTAAAAAGAAGTGGACATAATTTTTCATCATTGCTTTTGAATTAATTTCGTTTCTTTCAAGTCATAAAATCATCTTCTAAAAAATACCATTATCTCTCAAAAAAACGAAACGAAGAGTATGTGACGTTAAAGTGAAATTCGAAGTGTTCTCTGATTTAGCGCAGTCTTTTATTTTCCCCATCTAGGACATTTTTCAAAACCTTCAGCAAGATCTAGTCACATAATTAACTTTTACATTCTCAGGTCTCGTATACTAGTACAGAGCAAAAATTAAGTGGAGGTTAATTTTCTAAAAGTATCAAAAAAAAGGGAAAAACCAATTGAAAAAAAAGGTCCCTTTGATGCACGTTTTCCATTTAATTTCGAATTTAACGATTCTTTAATGTTAGGAAGGAAAAGTTTAATTTTCAGATTGTATCTGCTTTCATTTTAAATGTAGGTAAACGAAAAAAGTGGAATTAATTTCTTTTTTTTTTAATTCTCAAGCATCTATATATGAAGAATTTAATGTATTCCAGTTCATAAATATTCAAAGAACGTAGCAAAGGGATCGTTATGAAAGAAAACCAGTTCTATTTTTACAGAATTTCTTGTTAATTAACTACATTAGTTGCCGTAATTCCCACTGCAAGTCTAAATATTCATTTACATCATGAAGAGACAATTGAAATATTTTACTTACAAAACATGTGCTGAATGTTAATTGAATAATTTACTTGCCCTTTGACTGAAATTTTACATTACAAAAATATTTTTGTCTGAATTTATAGTATGCATTTACAAGTAATAGCATTTTTAGTTAAGTAGAATAAGTCTCAAAATGTTGTGCATTTAAAAATTCCTAATAATAGAAATTATTTTGATATGAAGTTTAATCTG
Source organism: Caerostris extrusa (assembly GCA_021605095.1). NCBI lineage: Eukaryota > Metazoa > Arthropoda > Arachnida > Araneae > Araneidae > Caerostris > Caerostris extrusa. The sequence continues at coordinate 124,965 of BPLR01004305.1, read as the reverse complement.
GTTAATTAATTTGATAGGAAATTGGATAGTCAGTTTCGAAATCTGACATGTGACACTGATGTACAATGCGAGGATACATTGACACAATATGTGTATTATGAGGGAAGGCATGCCTTTTCATTGTGCTCTATAGGTGAGTAAACGACATGAATTAGGCAATTTCAGTGATTTGAGATTTTCTTTGACTTCAAGTGACAAAATCGGTGCACTTCAGTATAATACATAGTAGTTCCTCTGAATAACGTTGAATCTGCTACACATTCTGCTGGTAAATGTCTTCAAATGAACTGCATTGCCATTAAGCAGCATGTAAAGGAAAAAAATAATGAAATAGTTAATTCTCATATATCATTTATGAATAATCATAGTCCTTCAATTGGTGCTACAACCACGTGTTGGTTCAAGGTCGTCTGTTTACTGGCAGATTTCGAGAGCATCTTTTTAAGCAGAAGGGTTGTCAGCCTTACGTCCTACGGTCATATTAGGTAAGCCTACGGTATAAAATTTATTCAGAAAAACTGCAGTCATTCATAGCACCACCAGACTCGAACACAAAAATAAGGCACCGAGCGCCAGACACTCAGACATCAGGCACTGAATAATATTATTTATATATATAAATCATCGCTCATCTTCATTAGTGGAGCAATATCACCATGGTAGGCCAAGGCCTTCTGCCTACTGGCGGATATCGAGACAGGAGATATTTTTTTTAATGGGTTAGAGTTGTCAGCCCTACGACCAACTCTCTAATGTCGTATTAGACCGGACCTACAGTTTAAAAACTTGGATCACGACAGTTACAAATAATCATGGTATCACCGGACTCAAACCCGAAACCTGGCACACCGAACAACAGGGCACTCGCCCGTCAGGACCCATATTTATAAATATTTAAACAGTTTGCATTTTTTTATGGAAAGTTACTATTACAGTTTGATTTCTATTAGCATCATTTAAAGAAAAAAAACTTTTCTAAATGTGTATAATTTGGTTTAAATTTTTCGTGATATTTTAAATCAAATGTTAAATTATTATTTAATGCATATTTAATGATCAAAATTTTTTACCTAAGCTATATTTGAAAAATCTTTATACAATTAAAAAAGGAATATGAAAGTCCACAAACTCTTTAAATATAACTGGACGTTTTCAAAAAAATTTCATCATTCCTTTTGAATTAATTTCGTTCTTTCAAGTCATAAAATCATCTTTTAAAATACCATTATCCCCTCAAAATACGAAAAGAACAGTATGCGAAGCGTTAAAGTGAAACTCTAAGACTTTCCTGATTTAGAGCAGTCTTTTTTTTAATTTTCCCCATCTAGGGACTTTTTTTCAAAACCTTCAGCAAGCTCTAGTCACATAATTAACTTTTACTTTCTTCAGGTTTCGTATACTGCTAGTACAGAGCCAAAAATTCAGTGGTTAATTTTCTAAAAGTATCAAAAAAGGGAAAAACCAAGAGAAAAAAAATGGGTCCCTTTGATGCATCGTTTTCCTTTAATGATTTTTTAATGTTAAAGGTGGAAAAGTTTAACTTTTCGATTGTATCTGCTTTCTTTTAAATGTAGGTGAACGAAAGAAAAGTGGAATTAATTTTTTTTTTGTAATTCTCAGGCATCTATGTATTAAGAATTTAATGTATTCCAGTTCATAAATATTTAAAGCACGTAGCAAAGTGATCGTTTCAGAAAGAAAATCCGTTCTGTTTTACAGAATTTCTTGTTAAGGAACTAAATTAGTTGACTTAATTTCCATAAGTCTAAATGCTCATTTACATGATGAAAGAAAACAATTAAAATATTTTATTTACAAAACATGCGTTGAATATTAATGGAATAATTTACGTGCCCTTTGTCTCAAATTATATATTTCAAAAATATTTTCACTGAATTTATGGTATGTATTAACAAGTAATTACATTTTTAGTTAAGTAGAATAGCGCACAAATGTTGTGCCTTTACATAATTCAAAAATAAAAATTTATTTATTTCGAAATTAGATCTGGACTTGATTCGAAGTGAAATCTTGACTTGTTTAGAAATTTTTAATAATATATTTAATTTAAGTATGATGTTATGTACTGCCTTAATATAGAGAATCTCAAAGTATTTCTTTTTCTGTCAACTTTAACATTTCTGTGAAACTTTGTAGCACTGTTAAAGTGTTTATCATCTTTTCAATAAATTAAAGTTCATTAATTATTTAGAATTATAGTCAAATTCAGAATTAAATTTTGATTTGAAATTAGATCTGGACTTGCTTAGAAGTTTTTAATAACATATTAAATTCTCAGAATGTAATTTTATTGTATTGATATAGGGGGCAAATTCTTCTTCTGTTAACTTTAAAGATTCTGTGAAAGTTTGGTATCATGATAAAAAGTTAATGACTTTTTAAAACATTAAAAATAGTTCATCAGCTATTTAGTTTTTATTGTATACATTTACAAATAATTTCATAGTTCATTTATGAACAACAAACTTTTCATCTTTATTGGCGCAACAGCCCCAGGACAGCGTCAGTCTGCCTACTGGGCAGATTTCGAGTCAGGAGATGTTTTCTTTTTTTGCGGAGTAGGGTCGTTAGCCCTACGCTCAACAGATATTAGAATGGAACCTACAGTCTAAATTGGATTCTGAACCACTACAAATGTATATGACACTGCCGGTATTCGAGCGAAATATCTACGACACCAAGCTCTAGTCACTCGATCATCCCGACACGAATAATATATTCAATATACACTGAAGTGACAAAGTCATGGGATTCAGTAATATGCAAATTTTCAGATGGCAGTAGCATCGCGTAGAACAGGTATAAATGCGCAGTGCTTTCGCCAAGAGCTTTCATTTCTGTTCAAGTTATTCATGTGAAGAGGTTTTGAAGTGATGATGACCGCACGACGGGAATTAACAGACTTTGAACGCGGAATGTTAGTTGGAGCTAGACGCATGGGTCATGCCATTTCGGAAATCGTTAGGGAATTCAACATTCCCAGATCCACTGTGTCAAGAGTGTGCCGAGAGTATGAAATTTCTGCCATAACATCCCACCATGGACAGCGCAGTGGTCGACCGCCTGCACTTAACGACCGAGACCGGCGACGTCTGCAAAGAGTCGTAAATTCTAACAGACAAGCAGCACTGCGTCAAATAACTACAGAAATCAATGTGGGACGTACAAGGGACTTGTCTGCTAGAACTGTGAGGAGGAATTTGGCTTTCTTGGGCTATTCCAGCAGAAGGCCGACTCGAGTGCCTTTACTGACAGAACGACATCGCTTGCAGCGACTCTCGTGGGCACGTGAGCATATCGGTTGGTCCCTAGATGAATGGAAAACCGTGGCCTGGTCCGATGAGTCAAGATTTCAGTTGGTAACAGCTGATGGTAGGGGTTCGAGTGTGGCGCAGACCCCACGAAGCCGTGGACCCAAAACTGTCAGCAAGGCACTGTTCAAGCTGGTGGTGGCTCCGTAATGGTGTGGGCTGTTTTTCATGTCATGTACTTGGTCCTCTGGTGCGACTGGACCGAACATTGACTGGAAATGCTTATGTTCAGCTACTTGGAGATCACTTGCAGCCATTCATGGACTTCATGTACCCAAGCAACGATGGGATTTTTATGGATGACAATGCGCCATGTCACCGGGCCACAACTGTTCGCGATTGGTTTGAAGAACATTCTGGACTATTCCAACGAATGATCTGGCCACCTAGATCGCCTAACATGAATCCCATCGAGCATTTATGGGACGTCATCGAGAGGTCAGTTCATGCCCAAAATCCTGCACCATCAACGCTTTCACAATTATGGACGTCTATCGAGACAGCATGGCTCAATATTCCTGCAGAAGACTTCCAACGACTTGTTGAGTCCATGTCACGTCGAGTTACTGCACTTCGCCGGGCGAAAGGAGGGCCGACATGATATTAAGAGGTGTCCCATGACTTTTGTCACTTCAGTGTATATAAATACAATCATCTTCAGCGGGGCAACAGCCCCATAGTGGGTGAAAGCCGTCTGCCTCGTGGCAAATGTCTAGACGGTAGATGATTATTTTTTATCAGTTAGGGGGTGTCAGCTCTCCACCCAATGATCGTATCTGACCAGGCCCTACGATATAAAAGGGGATTTCGAACAATTACAAACATTTATGGCACCGCCGGGGCTCAAATCCGTAACCTGTGGCACCGAACGCCAGAGCGCTAGTCACTCGGCCATCAGGCCGCTATATAAATACCAGCTTAAAAATATTTATTTAAATAGTTTGTATTTTATTAAATAGAAAGTAACTATTAATTGAATTTTTCAACAGCATTCAAACTAATTTTATATTACATAAAATATATTTTGTTTCAAATTTTCCGTCATATTTTAAATCAAGCGATAAGTAAATGTATATTTAATAACCAAAATGTATTTACCTACGCTGTATTTTAAAGATTTTATACAATTAAAGAAAGAATATGAATGACACAAATTCTCAAAAAAAGGAATAGGACATATTGAAAAAATTTTCAACATTCCTTTTGAATTAATTTCGTTTCTTTTCAAGTCATAAAATCATCTTCTAAAACACCATTATCTTTCAAAATACGAAAAGAACAGTATGCGAAGCTTAAAGTGAAACTCTAAGACTTCCCTGATTTAGTGCAGTCTTTTTTTTTATTTTTCTCCATCTAGGGACTTTTTAAACCTTCGGAAGCTCTGGGTCATATAATTAACTTTTACTTCCTCCAGGCTTCGCATACTACTGGTACAGAGTCAAAAATTCAGTGGAGGTTAATTTTCTAAAAGTATCAAAAAGGGAAAAACCAAAGTGAAAAAATGGGTCCCTTTTGATGTACGTTTTCCATTTAATTTCGAATTTAACGATTTTTTACTGTTAGAATGGAAAAGTTTAATTTTTCGGATTGTATCTGCTTTCATTTTCAATGTAGGTAAACGAAAGAAAGTGGAGTTAAGAAATTTTTTTGTAATTCTCAGTCATCTATGTATTAAATATTTAATGTATTCCAGTTCATAAATATTCACAGCACGTAGCAATGGGAACGTTCTGTTTTTACAGAATTTCTTGTTAAGGAACTAAATGAGTTGCCTCAATTCCCATTGCAAGTCTAAATATTCATTTACATGATGAAAGAAACAATTAAAATATTTTATTTGCAAACATGTGCTGAATGTTAATTGAGTAATTTATGTGTTCTTTGTCTGAAATTATGTATTTCTAAATTATTTTTAGTATGCATTAAATGTAATTGCATTTTTAGTTGAGTTGGATAAGTCACAAATATGTGTGCATTTACAAAATTCATAATAAAATGTATTTCATTTGAAATTAGATCTGGACTTGAGTTTGGAATTAAAAACTTGACTTTGCTTAGAAGTTTTTAATAATATATTAAATTCGCAGTTATGAAGCCTTACCGCATTAATACAGAGCAAACAAAAAGTATATCGTTATTTTTGAGGTTAATTCAACGTTTCTGTGAAATTGCTTATTATTGAAAATAATTATCACCTTTTCTGGCTGTTAAATGGTTTCTTAATATTTAGTTTTTATAGTATACAGTTACAAGTAAAAACTATTATCGTTAATGCATTTACAAATAATAAAGTATAAATTCAATTGATTTATAGATAGACCTGTACTTGCGTAGAAGATTTTAAATAACAGATTAAATTCGAAAGTATGAAGTTTTAGGGGTATTGATATAGATAATCACTAAGGCATATCTTTCTTCTTTTTGCTTTTAACGATTCTTTGAAACTTTGTATCACTGAAAAACATTTATCACTTTTAAAAACATGAAAATAATCAATTCTTTATAAAAAAAAATTTTGAAAAAGATCGTATATAATTGAAGAATCAAAAATAAAAATACAAATCATAAGAGAGTTGAGGTTTAAAGTGAATAGACCATCTTCTCTAAAACACCTAGACTTATTTGGAATAATAATTAAAATATACGTGATCTTTCTGTAATGATAAAAAAGAAAGTATTATCTTAAAGGAATATCCATTTTCAGTTAACACCAACAATTCTATAAATGTTTGTAACATTGCAAAAATAAGTATCAAGTATTTCTCTATCTAATTATTTATAAACTTTTTCAAAGCAATAAATCATTTCATCAACTGTATAAGGCAACATATTTTCTTTACCAAGGAGCTGGCCATATATTAAAAAAGAATAATTAAAATAATTAAAGAATAAGCAAATTCTTGCTCCTATCATTGTTACTGTTAGTTGATCGTTACATTTAAACTGAAAGACAAGCTATTCTGAAAAGGGGTTCACAATAACAGGATATTACACCATTATCCACGAATGAGTTTAGGTATACATGTATAATTTATGCATATTTAAATTTTGTTATATGATTAACGGAATATGTAGTACTTATTCCTGAAAACAGTTAATGACTTCGATTTTATATTCCTCCTTTGTAATTCTAAACTTTAACCAATATTAAACCATTTATTTTTTTATTTTATTTATTCATTCATTTAAAAGTAAACATTATTCCTGAATAATCTCTTAAAATTTTTTATTTATGGGTGAAAAAATCCATTAAAAATACTCCAAAAATAGTGAGATTTTTTTGTATCTTTAATATATATTTAAACCTTTTATAACATAACAAGAATAATTATCAGGTCAGTTGGTTCTACATAGCTACAAACATTTCTTAATGCCCAACTATGATGAAACATAAAAAAAAAAAATATTAAATATAATTGAATATTCATTCATCGTTTTTATGATTTATTCATTAACTCTCGACATAAATTAATGTATCTAAGCTGACTTTGAAATATCCCATCATTTCTTTTAAAATTATCTTGGAAAAAAACCGTTTCTGGATTTTTCCTTAAAATTATGAATCAGTGACAATGAAAAAGAAGGCATTAATTAAAAAAAATATTTTTGTACCTCAATTAAAATTTTGTCATTCCATAATTTATACGTTAATTATAAGTACTTGCTTTTATACAAAGCAATAACAATTCATATAATTGCAAATGTGTTTTCGAATAAGATATTCATTTCGTTTTTCACAAAGACACATTTCCTACAACAATACTTGTGGGCAGTAAAAAAAATTAATTTTTATATCTTGATAATGAAAAAGACTTCCAAAGTAAGTCGAACAATTAATATATTCTTTACAAAAATTTCACTAACAATGAGAAAAACACTTCTAAAAAAACATAGAAAGGAAAATGTGAAAAAAAAAAAAAAAAAATATAATAGCTTAAAAAAACTAAAAACACTTTTACAGTTAATCAAACTAAAAAGTAAAAAATAATTGTTAACACAAGAATAAAATGACTGACGAGAAAATGAATGTCCCTGTTCTAAAAGCGTGGAGGGCTCGATATCAATCGTTATAATTTTTCACCAGTTTCATTCCGAAATGCAGAGTTAGTTTTTAAAATGTCATACAAAAACATCCCACGCTTTGAACAGTGACATTCATTTTCTCGTCAGTCTTATGTTAACAATTTTTTTAGTTTGATTAACTCTAAAAGATGTTTTTAGTTTTAAACTATTAATTTATTTTTACTTTTTAGTCTGATTAACTCTAAAAGCATGTTTTTTATTTTTTTTAAACTATAATTTATTTTTACTTCTTACGGATGACTGGAACTATAATTCTTTGTTTTTAGTTTTTTAAGCTAAAATAAGGCCAAATGCGAATAGGGACCAGCCAGGATTCGAACAGGGAATTCTTATCCGTAAGTCGAGCGCCTTATCCCGTTGTCCCACGTAGGTTTGAATGTCTTTATGCGAATATGTCGAGCTAGCATGGGTTAACATTGTGGAAATAAAATCCCTAATCTGTAGTAATCATGATGAGATAATAAACTTATCCAAAATGTTTTATATCGCTTAAAGTAGGGCAAAATTGAAAGGGGTCAGTTACAAAAAAAAAAAAACATACAGGTGAAACTAATATAAGAAAGCATACTGAAAGAATCAACTGTTTTCGTTCTGAAAGATGTCTGTTAATATTTCTTTTCAGCTTAAATAGTGTGTATGAGGGAAACAGATCTCCAGGGAAAAGTGATGCAAAACGATCAAGATGACTTTTCAAAGGCTGTGTGTTTTTATCTCTAATCCTGACGATCCTAATCATGATGAGATTATAAACTTATCAAAATATTTTAGTGTCGTCGGTCCTTGATAAGTCTCTGCAACGTTTAAATTGAATCTGTTCACTTAAAGTAGGGCAAAATCGAGCCCAAAGAGTCAGTTACATACATACAAACAAACAAACAAACATACAGGTAAAACTAATAAAAAGGGTATTAATAATAAATAAAATTAGAACTGTTTTCCACATGAATAGAATTTTTATGCATCTTAAATCTCATTCCCTCTTAATATATTATTCATAACATTGATTTTCTTTCAGTTCTTTTCTTCATCAAAAAAAACGAATAATAAAGAAACATAATAGTGTCATCTCAACTTTTATGATTACTCACACAATAACTGCATTTGAGATGTATGAATGTTATCTTTTATTTCAGCTACGCAATTTAGTTCCTGTAAAATTCAACTGCTTTCTAAGCTGAAGGGTTTTTATATAAAAGCAATACATTTCACTTCAAAATGCATTAAATAATGTCTCCTTTTAAACGTTTTCTTGTACATAACGCCTGTTTATAAATGGTGCGTTATAAAGAATATCTTCTAGTAAATAATGTCTGCTTTAAATCTTTGGCTATAATTAATTTCTCCTTGTAAATTAAAATATTTTAATTCACTAAATTCCCAAAATATTTTCATAATTAAAAAAAAGAATATCAAAATATGAACTAAGAGAAAAGTAATGGAAAATTGAAAATAGGAGCGAGGTTTGAATCCGCCGATGGCGTGCATTGCAATGATTTTTCGATCGTATGCAATTACTGATTTCGAGGGCGTTCGATGATAAGGTAAGAATCCATTTTATGCATGACATTTTGAATTAATGTACAATATTAATTATCACTTTTTAGGTATCACACATGCTTGAAAAAGTTTAATGGAATATTTTAATGTCATTGTTGTTTTTAATGTATAGATGCAATGTTTAATGGAACGTTTATGTATCATTGCAATATTTTAATGTATCGTTGTTTAATGTTTTAATAATGTATAAGTTTATTTTTAGCAAATTAATTTCTTGCTTTTCTTACTTGATTATGAATCAGTAATTAAAAAATATTTTTATTTTTGTACTTCTCAATTCAAATCTTTTATTCCGTAATTTAAATAGAAAAATATCAATTATAAGTACTTATACACAAAAATAAATTTCATGTAAAATCAAATAAAAGTTTGAAATGCATTTTCGAATAAGATATATTACTTTGGTTTTCATAAATCAATTCTTCGGCATTTTATGCACCAATAATCGTAGAGAAAAAAAAAAAACAACTAATTTTTTTTTCTTAATAAAAGAAAAAAAAATTCAAAGTAATATCGAACACCCTAATATATTCTTTACAAAAAGTTTCTTTAACAATGAAAAAACATTTAAACATGGAAATACATTTTTATTCACCTCATTCAGAAAATGTGAAAAAAAAAAATAAAATTAGGGCTGTTTTCCACATAAATAGAATTTTTATGCATCTTAAATCTGATTCCTTCTTAATATATTATTCATAACATTGATTTTCTTTCATTCTTTTCTCCAAAAAAAGAATAATAAGATACATAATAGTGTCATCTCAACTTTTATGATTACTTACACAATAACGCATTTGAGATGTATGAATGCTATCTTTTATTTCAGCTACGTAATTTAGCTCCAGTAAAAGGGACTACTTTCTAAGCTGAAAGTGGTTTTTAGTATAAAAGCAATACGTTTCTCGTCAAAAATACGTTAAATAATGTCTCATTCTAAACGTTTTTCTTGCAAATAGCATCTGCTTATAAATGTTCCATTATAAATAATGTCTCTAGTAAATAATGTATTTATCTTCGTTACAAATAATGTCTTCTTATAAATTAAAATATTTTAAGTACCAAATTGATGAAATATTAGATTAGAAAAAAGTATTGGAATGTGAATTATGTGAAAAAGTGATGAAAAATTAAAATAGAGAGGTTTGAATCCGCTGATGGCGTGCATTGCAATTGCTATTTTTGACCATTTTATTTTCGAGGGCATTTCGATGCGGCATTTCAGGGAGTTCGTTATGTAGTAATACTTAAGCATCGAAAAAAGTAAAATATATGCAATGTTATTTTGAATCACGTAATGAATCACTCTTTAGTTTTGGAACATGTTTGATTTTAAATTAACATTGCAATGTTTCAGTGTTAGTTAATTTATAATTGAATGTTCCTAATTCATCGTTGCAATGTGTAATGTTTTTAATGTATCATTGCAATGTTTCAATGTATCTTCACCAATATTTAGAGTGAAAGTTTTTAATGTCTCATTACAATCCTTTAATGTATCGTTGCAATGTTTTAATGCTTAATGAAGATTTATCTTTTTGTAATGTATGTTCGTCAATGTTTTTAATGTATAGTTAACGTGAATTATTTTGGAAATAAAATTCATTTTTGGTTTATTTTTTACATAATTATGAATTAGTAATTAAAAGATTTTATTTTTACTTTGTACCACTCAATTCAAATTTTTTATTTAGTAGTATATAAGAAAAATCTCAATTATACAGAACAGCAATAAAACTAAAATTGAAAACAAAAGATTACAAATGCGTTTTCGAATAAGATATTCCTTTTGTTTTTCATAAAAGTAACTCTTCAACATTTCATACAACAATAATCGTAGAGAGTAAAAAAAAAAAAAAAAAACTTAATTTTATATCTTAATAATGAAAAGACTTCAAAGTAAGATCGAACACATATATATTTTTTACAAAAGTTCTTAAACAATGACAAAACATTTTTTTTACATTTTTATTCAGAAAATTTGAAAAAAAGGAATAAAATTACAGCTGTTTTCCACATGAATAAATTTTTATGCATCTTAAATCTGATTCCCTCTTAATATATTATTCATAACATTGATTTTTTTTAGTTCTTTTCTTCATTAAAAAACGAATAATAAGACATAATAGTGTCCTCTCAACTTTTTATGATTACTTACACAATAATTTCAGATGTATGAATGATATCTTTTATTTCAGCTACGTAATTTAGTTCCAGTAAAAGTGGGGCTGCTTTCTAAGCTAAAAAGCGGGTTTTTATAAAAGCAATACGTTTCTCTTCAAAAATACATTAAATAATGTCTCTTTTTAAACCTTTCCTTGTAAATAACGTCTGTTCTAAATATTTCCATTATAAATAATGTCTCCTTTTAAATAATGTCTGCTTTGTTATAAATAATGTCTCTTCGTAATTTAAAATATTTTAAGTCACCAAATTCATGAAATATTTTCTAAATTAGAAAAAGTATACCGAAATATGAACTATGTAAAAAAGTAATAAAAAATTGAAAATAATAGCAGGTTTGAATCCGCTGAAGGAGTGCATACCAATTACTATTTTCGTAGGCGTTCGATGCACCAATACTTGAAACATTGTAACTTAAAAATGTATACAATATTAATGTAATGACTTAAGAATAAGATTTGGAAAACGATATATTTAATTAACGTGCAGTGTTAACTATTTTTCTTTACTCTGAATGTATGGTCGGGAAGTTTTACTGTAATGTTGTAATGTATCGTTGTAATGTTTAATGGAAAGTTGTATTTTTATCATTGCGATGTTTTCATGCATCGTTGCAATGTTTAATATATTGTTGAAATGTTTAACGAAAAGTTATATTTAATCACTCTAAAGTTTTAATTTTATGATTGCAATGTTTAATCGAACGTTTTAATGCACATGGTTTGCAAGTTTGTTTAATCTAAAGTTTTTATTGTATCATTGCAATATTTTAATGTATCGTTCAATGTTTAATGTATAATTAATAATGTATAATTAATAACGTATAATTTTAATGTATAATTAACGTAAGTTATTTTGGAAATAAAAATTATTTTCTTCATTTTTACTTCATTAAGATACAGTATCAAAATATTTTTATTTCGTACCTCTCAATTGAAATTTTTTTATTCCGTAATTTAAATAAGAAAAATCTCAATTATAAGTACTTATAAAGAACAATAAAACTTCTTAAAATGGCAAATAAAAGTTGCAAATGCATTTTCGAATGAGATAGCTTTTTTTTTCATAAATCATCACTTCAGCATTTCATACACCAAAGCCGTAGAGAGTAAAAAAAAAAAAAACCTTAATTCTTATATCTGAATAATGAAAGACTCAAAGTAGGCAATATCGAACATCTAATATATTCTTTGAAAAGTTTCACTAACAATGACAAAACATTTCTAAAAACATGGAAATACATATTTTATTCACCTCATTGGGGAAATGTGAAAAAAGTAAATAAAATTAGAGCTGTTTTCCACATGTATAAATTTTTTATGCATCTTAAATCTGATTCCTTCTTAATATATTATTCATAACATTCATTTTCTTTGAGTTCTTTTTTGCATTAAAAAAAAAAAGAAATAATAATAAACATAGCCGATGTCATCTCAATTTTTATGATTACTTACACAATAACGCATTTGAGATGTATGAATGCTATTTTTATTTCAGCTAAATAATTTAGTTCCAGCAAAAAGCGACTGCTTTCTAAGCTGAAAGTATGTTTTTTAGTATAAAAGCAATACGTTTCTCGTCAAAAATACGTTAAATAATGTCTCCTTTTAAACGTTTTCTTGCAAATAGCGTCTGCTTATAAATGTTCCATTATAAATAATCTCTCCTAGTAAATAATGCATTTTATCTTTGTAATGTTTCGTTATAAATGTCTCATTATAAATTAAAATATTTTAAGTCACCAAATTCATGAAATATTTTCTAAATTAGAAAAAAGTATTGGAATATGAACTATGTAAAAAAGTAACAAAAAATTGAATAGGTTAAAAATAGGAGCAGGTTTGAATCCGCTGATGGCGTGCATTTGCAGTTGCTATTTTCGATCGAATGCAATTATTATTTTTTCGAGGGCATTCGATGCAGCAATATCTTGAAGGCATGTGTAATGTTAAAAAGTAGGCGAGAGTTAATGGAAAAAGGTAAGAATCCATTTTGGAACATGATATTTTGAATTAACATGCAATGTTAATTATCACTCTTTAGTTTTTCAGACATGTTTGAAAATAATTAATGGAAAGTCTTAATATATCATTGCAATGTTTCAATGCATCGTTGCAATGTTTAATGGAAGTTTTTAATTTATAATTGTAATGTTCTAATTCATCGTTGCAATGTGTAAAGGAAGATTTTTAATGTACATGCAATGCTTTAATGTATCTTCGCAATCTTTATTTGAAAGTTTTTAATGTCTCATTACAATGTTTTATTGTATCACTGCAATGTTTAATATAGAGTTTTAATGTAATGAAAAGTTTTCATTTATCTTTGTAATGTTTAATGCTTCGTTGCAATGTTTTAACGTATAGTTAACGTGAAATTGTTTTGGAAATAAAAATTCATTTTTGCTGTTATTTACTTAATTATGAATCAGCAATTAAAAGATTTTTTTATTTTGTACCTCTCAATTCAATTTTTTTATTCCGTAGTTATACAAAAAATCTCAATTGTAAGTAGTTCTATACAACAATAAAACTATAATTGCAAATAAAAGATTGCAAATGCGTTTTCCGAAAAGGTATATTCCTTTTGTTTTTCATAAAGCAATTCTTCATCATTTTTCATACAACAATAATCGTAGAGATATTTTATATCTTAATAATGAAAAGACTTCAAAGTAATATCAGACATCTAATATATTTTTATGAAAAACATTTCTGAAAACATGGAAATCATTTTTTATTCGCCTCATTCAAAGGAAAATTTGAAAGAATTAAATAAAATTAGAGCTGTTTTCCACATGAATAGAATTTTTATGCATATTAAATCTGATTCCCTCTTAATATATTATTCATAACATCGATTTTCTTTCAGTTCTTTTCTGCATTAAAAAAGAATAATAAAAAACTTGATAGTGTCATCTCGGCTTTTATGATTACTTACACAATAATGCATTTTCAGATGCATGAATCTTTTATTTCAGCTATGTAATTTAGTTTCAGTATAAAGTGTCTGCTTTCTAAGCTGAAAGCATGTTTAAAAGCAATACATTTCTCTTCAAAAAATACAATAAATAATGTATCCTTTTAAACGCCTCCTTTGTAAATAACTTTCAATAAATATTTCATTATAAATAATGTCTCCTATTAAATAATGTCTGCTTATAAATGTTTCGTTATAAATAATGTCTTCTTTTAAATTAACATATTTTAAGTTACCAAATTCCTAAAATATTTTTCCAGATTAAAAGTATTAAAATGTAGACTATGAAAAAGTAACCGAAAATTGAAAATGGAGCAGGTTTGAATCCCATGATGGCGTGCATTGCAATTACTATTTTGGAACGAATGCAATTACTGTTTTCGAGGTAAGATGATAATGTAAAGTGATGATCAGGTTAGAATCCGCTTAGAAAAACGATAATTTGAATGAACGTACAGTGTTAATTATTGCTCTTTAGTTATCGGACATGTAAATAGTTAATGGAAAGTTTTATAAATAATAAAATAAATAATTAGACATGCTTGTACATAGTTAATGGAAAGTTTTATAAATAATAAAATAAATAATTAGACATGCTTGTAAATAGTTAATTTTAAAGTTTTAATGTACATCATGCAATGTTTTATTGTATCGTTGCAATGTTTTAAATGTATCGTTGCAATGTTTAAATGTATCGGTTTGAGGAAAGTTATATATCATTTCAATGTTTTAATGTATCGTTGCAATGTTTTAATGTATCTTTGCAATGTTTTTATTGTATCATTGCAATTGTTTAATGTATCATCGCAATGTTTTACTGTATCATTGCAATGTTTTAATGCTATCGTTGTAATCTTTAATGTTATCGTTTAATGTCCTAATGTATCATTGTATTCAGCTATTCATTGTTAAATCTGTTGGTTTGACATGCTCAATAAATTAAACACATATACAGTGTGCTAAAAGATTTAAAATTTGAAGATACTATTTTTGTCGTTATTGTTGACCATCAGTGGACCTCTTCCTTCTCGTATGTCATGAAAGAGTGTGAGAAGAGCATTCCTCAATAGAGGATTTGTATGGATAATTAACTACATTTGAGTGTCACATAGGACAAAATGCCCGAGCCCTTCACACCCAGGCAACAAAATGTGTTGATCCCCACATACAATTTGCCATTGAGTCTAAACTTAATTAATAGCAGACGCTCAACAAATGCCCCAGAAAATTTGACTTTGACTTTCAACTCGTTAACTTCACATGCATTTTATTCCCGTTGGGAGATGATTCATACCAGAATAAAGGTTTTAGGTAGTTAATGATTAGTTGATTCTTATTTATAGGCCAGTGATTTTAACTTTGTTATATAAGACACATTTTATCCGTTTAGAGATAATTAAAGTTTCAAACTTGGTATGGGAAAGGCTTCGGAATTTTCACAACAGACTATCGATGCGAGACGCGTACATTAGATGATGTTACTTGATGGGGATTATATCATAGACCTAAATCTGAGCCATCCCACATGATAATTATGAGTTTAATCTGGGAGCCTCTTTTAGAAACGTTAATATGAATCATTTTGAAATCTCTCAGTAAAAATGTTTGTTTTAGTTTGACTATAATAAAGTAATATATGAAGAATAAAAAATCAATTATTTAAATAATTTTAAAATATGATGACATGATTATAGAATTTTTCCGCCAGTATTAATTTCTAATACATAGGGTACTCATACAACTATGAGTTTATATTTGTAGTCCCTTTGAATAAATTCTTTATAATTTTTGCAAGGTTTCCTATTTTAAATTAAATCACAATTAGAATACTGCAAAAAAGCTGTTTAAACGCTTTCCAAAATAATAAAGATGGATTGCATTCGAATAATTCATACAAAAGATACTAAGCAAATCAATTTTTACATGTATGAACTATGCATTTTTAAAAGATTCAAACCAGAAAATCATTTTAAAAAATAAATATATTGGTTAATCATAAAGGATTTATAAAAAGTAGTTGCATAATGTAAAATCATGTTAAAAAATTAATGTTAATCACAAATCATGTATAAAAAGTAGTTGCATAAAAAGCAGTAGATATTTATACGTAATGTGATAGAGGTTTTTAATGCAATGTTCTTCATCAACGACAAACAGACCCTTCCCCATCGAAATCTGTAGCTGGCCGATTTCGACACAAGAGTATGTTTCCTTTTATAGGATAGGGTTGTCAGTCCTACACTCATGTTTAAATTGGATTCAAAAACATTATAAGCATCAATGGCACCAAGTGCCAGAGCTCTGTCACTCAGTATTCAGGCCCCCTTAATGCAATCTTAAGTACCAAAATAATTTTTAACAATCCAGCCAATCGCAAAATTTTTCTTGAAAATCAATACTAAAATTAAATTTCTTTTTCATCGAAATACAAACCCACATAAATTATTTGGCGAATAAAAACTATGAAAAAAATACCTTTTTTTCTTATATGCACATAATATTTCCTAAAATTTATAGATGCCTCTATTTGAGGGACAAAAATAAACGGTCACGTTTTGAAATGACAAGCAGGCATAAATCATCTATGTAAAGTATCTTAAGCTACATACATGTAATACCAGAAAGTTAATTTGAACGATAAGAATCACTGGAACCATTTGAATCGCTCGCATCTACTGAATAAATAGAAAATCGAGATTCGTATCTGATTGATTCTATCTAGTTCCATGCAGAGGTAAAACGGGGAGTAATGAATAGTTAAAGATACAGTTCTGATATGCATGACAAATTTGCTGAGCCATGCGTAATCAATTCAGCGGGATCTGTTATTTGTCTCTTTATCGACCTACGGACTTTGCAGTGCGTGCCAATGGATCGCGTGACTTGCAATCCGACGGTCAACGCTACAAATCCATGACCAGCTTTCGTTTACCCAAACGAGGCGCCTTTTTAGGGAATTAGTTGCACTGGACAAAAATACAATATGTCATCGTAATGAATCCGGTTTCTTTTAAACACGACCGATATTAATAGTAAAAGTGAATATGTAATTTATCCCTTTTTTCCGTGAATTATGTAGTACTTTAGATAATCGTAAACAAGGAAGTAGGATGATACAATGATACAGAGAAAGGTACAATGTAATTAAAAGACTGATGTTAAATTCTTCAATTTAGTCAAGTGGGGTAACATTAAATTATAATTGTGGTGATGTGAAACATTTTTTTTTATTATATAAAATATAAAAGGAAGTATTTATTCAGAGAATGATACTATGTAATTTTAAAATTATTTCACTAGATTTAGATGACAAGGAAGAGGTTAAGCCCAGGCCTTTGGTACCACGGGTTTCGGGTTGGAATCTTGCCGGTGGCATGGATGTTTGTGAGTGGTCCCAATCCACTTTTAACCTGTAAGTTCCGGTCTGTTTAGGCCTCTCTGTTTAGCACAAGATGACCATTGCAGCGACAAACCAAACCTTCAATTTAATCAAGTGGGGTAACATTAAATTATAATTGTGGTAATGTCAAATTTATTTATTTATTATTGTTGGAATATGGACAATCTAATCTTCACCATTTATAATTAACACCATTTTAATTGTTTGTAAGTCATCCCCTAGGTCATAAGGCAGTAATAATCTTTTATGATGGATAATTACCTGGTTTGTTTATCGCATTGTAAAATATCTGCAAAATTCAATTTGCCCCTCAGACATATATGCTATTCACATTTAGTTGACCCTTAAAATATATACAAATACCTACAAACCATACCAAATGACGCGTCTTTGCACCACCTTTTGGGGATTAGTTACTGGATAAAAAATACGATACTATGTCATCGTAATGAATCCGTTTCTTTAAACTATGATCGATATTAATGGTAAAAGTGAAAACATAATTTATACTTTTTCACGTGCATTATGTGGTAGATTAGAAAATCGTAAACAAGGAAGTATTTATTCCGAGAATAACAGTTGTTAAATTCTTCAATTTAGTCAAGTGAGATAACATTAAATTATACTTGTGGTAATGTCAATTTTATTTATTTATTTTTTTGGACCAAATTTAACATTTTTTATTATCCATTAGATTAGTTGATACCTATTTACCAACTAATGGATAATACCACTTTAATTGTACTAAATCATTCCTATGACACTAAAAGCAGCAGTACTGCTTTTATGAGGAGAACTGCCTGGGTCTATTTATAGTATTGTAGGAAATATGCAAAATACCAAAATATTTATTAAACTAAAATATATTACACTGTTTATTGAAACCGGCCAACACCACATTTTATCAGCTACATAAAATTACTTCAGATATGGCACAGCGTTGCTTAGTTTAAAGTGAATTACGTACAAAATTACAATATCAAAAGACATTTAAATATTTTAGAAGACAGAAAATTTCTAATACAATTATTTAAAAATAGAACATAGTTTTGGCGACATTTTAACTTTATCACAATGTGTAATTTGAAGCTATGCATCATCAGGACATTAGATGGCGCCAAACACAAAGCATTTAAATAGTTCTGGTTTAAAAACAAACCCAAACCAAAAAATAGAAAACCAAGAATTTGTTTTACGACTTTTGCTGCTCACCATATACAAACAATTCCAGAAATCGTATTCCTAATAATAATCTTCTAATTGATACGTCAATTAGTGGACTTTTAATTGCTACAGTTTTTTAAGTTATGATGGAACATATACACATACATCTGTATGAAACAAGCAAAATATAAAACTTCAAAAAATGGGAACAAAGCATTTGTTACAGAACAGAAAAGTTTGAAGTTTCCAAATGAGAAGATTTCATACTATCGCCAAGGCTGCAATCATAATTACTAGAATAAAAAGATAAAACAAACAAGATACCATTCAATGGCCATTGAATACAGATAATAACCCTGGCATTTAGAGGTCAGCATCTTAAACGAGAAGTAATGGAACGCGTTGCTTCAATTTCCCCCTCGACCGCTAATTCGAGCTGGCTTCAATCCAACATTAAGGTCCGAACTCTCGCATTTAATCACCCCGAACGAGCCCAGGCCTCATTCTTAAAAGTGACGCCGGAGATCGGCCATTGTCATCAGCATTTGCCTACAGATCATCTGGTTTAACGACACCAGGGATGCTCCGGCAACGACTCCCCAGGGTGTCGTCCGGGACCATCTGGCCGGATAAATAACCGGATAGTTTTATTTGGATCACTCGCGGGAAGTGGTTCTTGGCTGGCTGCGTATGGATTTTGAAATTTGGCGAGATATTTCAAAAAGATTCCGGAACGCAAGCATCTTTTCTGGGGGCGAAATATTTCCATTAGGCAAATGGGGTAATGTTGCATTGGAATTGTGATGAGGGTGGCTGTAATGGAGTTGAAATCTGGTAATAAAACACTCGTTCTGAATAAGTGCCAAAATGGAATTTTCAACTGATTTTTTTCTTTTGCGGTAGTTATGATAATGTACGAGAAAATGGGAATAATCTAATTATTATTAATGAAATGTCTCTAACTTATCAAATTACTATTAATGAAATGTCTCTAACTGATCTAATTATTATGCCACAATGAGTTCAAATTTGAAACTGAATATACTTGAAGAAGGGGAAAAGTGCAAAGTGTATCAACAGATGGCGCTGTGGCGTTATAAAGAAAAGAATTTGGCTGGCAGCGATATATTTAATCGAAATTACAACATGTTTGGCATGAGTTGCACATTAAATCCACCGTAGTGTTCAATGTGCTTGATTGTTTCGCTTTTTATCGTCAAAGATGACTTCCACGTCATTCAATAGTTGCGACACTGTTAGTGGAAAGCTCATCCACCACGGCAATGCCATACTAAATTGGATGGAAAAAAATCAGTAGAAATTTTTTTGAAATTTCTATTTTGATGCCATACCGTTTCCCCCATCTTCAAGTATTTCAGTTCAAATTTAAACTCATTGTGACAGTGTTTTGAAACTGGAATTTTAATTATAATCACCCTGCAGTTAAAAAGAAAATTAATTTATGGCAAACGATTATAAACTATATAAAAATGACAAAAAAAAAAAAATTAAAATTCAGGCACTATTATTTGTGATCATTTGGCACTAAAATTGCAAATATATTTTGAATTTTCTTTCGAGGAAAACTAGAAATAACTAGAACAAGAAAAAATATAAAACTTTTAAGAAATGAGAACAAATCATTTGTTACAGAACAGAAAAAGTTTGATGTTTCCAAATGAGAAGATTTCGTACGATCGCCAAGCCTGCAACCATAATTAATGGCATAAAAAAGACAGAACAAACGGGAAACCATTCAATGGCCATTGAATACAGATAATAACCTGACATTTAGAGATCAGTATCTTAAACGAGAAGTAATGGAACGCGTTTCTTCCATCTCCCCCGACCGCTAATTAGTGAGCTGACTTCAATCAACATTAGGTCCGAACTCTCGCATTTAATCACCCCAAACCAGCCCAAGCCTCATTCTTAAAAGTGACGCCGGAGATCGGCCATTGTCATCAACATTTGCCTGCAGATCGGCTGGTCTAACGACACCATGGATGCTCCGGCAACGACTCCCGGGGTGTAGTCGGGGCCTCAGCCATCCGGCCGGATACATAACTGGACAGTTTTCTTTGGCACACTCGCGGGAAATGGTCCTTGGCTGGCTGCGTATGGATTTTGTAATTGGGCGAGATATTTCAAAAAAGATTCCGGAAGGGAAGAATCTTTTCTGGGGCGAATTAATTCCATTAGGCGAAATGGGGTAATGGTGCATTGGAATTGTGATGAGGGTGCGGTAATCGAGTTGGAATCTTGTAATAAAACACTCTTTCTGACTAAATGCAATAATGGAATTTGCAATTATTTTTTATTGTAGTTTTGGTAATGTACGATAAAATGGGAATGATCTAATTATAATTAATGAATAATATATCTTTTATTTACCATATACAGCATAAAGATAAAAAGAAAATTTATTATATATTATTACTATGTATGTATAATTATATTATTATAAATCATAATATATTATAATATACATATATATAATATTAATGTATTATTAATATATAATTAATATAAAATTATCAATTATATATTATTACATATATTATATATTAATAACACGAAATTGAGGCCTGTGGTATCAAAGGCAGAACGCCAGTCACATGACTATCAGACCTGATTTCAAGGATAATAATATATAATTCATTGAATATTTTTCAAGAAATCTTTATTAAAAAGTAAAATATATTACACGCTTTGCTAAAGTCGGCCAACACCGCGCTGTATACGCAACAAAATATTACTTCAATATGACCCAGCGCTGATTAGTTTCAAGTGAATTGTGTACAAAATTACAATGTCAAAAGAAAAATTTTAATGTAAATCATCTAATACAATTATTTAAAAATTGAACATTGTCTTGACGACATTTTAATCAGTGACCGTAATCATCATCAAAGACCATAATCTGGGGCTATGCATCATCAGTACATCAAATGGCGCCAAACCCGAAGTATTTAAGGAGGTTCTAGTTTAACCAAACCAAGAAATGTTTTGTTACGAACCAGGTAAAAACTAATAATAATTTCAGAATAAAAAAAAAAAAATGTCTTCTTATTTTATAGCTTTTAAATTATGGTGGAACATATACAATGCATACACATCTTTTTACACTTGGATAGCTAAGACAAGAATAATGAACTTCTAATAATGAAGACTAATAATGAAGAATGAAGACTAAGAATAATTAATGAACTTCTCTAACTGATCTATGTATTATGCCGTACTCTATCTTTATCCAGCATATACATGTACATGGTGATTATAATTAAAGTTCCGCATTGAAAACGCTGTAAAAAAGAACCACTCGTCACAATGAGTTCAAATTTGAATTAAAGATAAGTTACTCGAGGAAAATGAGTTACCATGAGGGAAACAGTACGATATCATAAAAGTTCCAAAGTGTATTAATATATAGCACTGTAAGCAGAATAAAGAAAGTGAATTCGGCATCTTCAAGAAAGTAAATTCAAGTGTCTTTTGTTCAAATTTGAACTCATTTCGTATAGTGGTTCTATTTTACAACATTTTGAAAGTGGGACTTTAATTATAATCACCCTGTAGTTAAAGGAAAATTAACTTATGGCAGAAAATTGCGAACTGTACTAAAATGATAAAAAAAAATTCAAAATTCAGGCTCTATTATTTTTGATCATTTGCCACTAGAATTGCAAATATATACTAGCATTTTCATTACGGAAAACTTGAAATAACTAAGACCAGAAAAATTTAAAACTTCAAGAAATAGAAAAAAAAGCATTTGTTACAGAACAGAAAAGTTTGATGCTTCCAAACGAGTGGTTTGGTGCGATAACCAAGCCTGCAATCATAATTAATGGCATAAAAGACAGAACAAGCGGGAAACCATTCAATGGCCATTGAATACAGATAATAACCCTGACATTTAGAGATCAGTATCTTAAACGAGAAGTAATGGAACGCGTTTCTTCCATTTCCCCCGACCGCTAATTCGTGCTGGCTTCAATCCAACATTAATATCCGAACTTCTCCATTTAATCACCCCAAACGAGCCCAAGCCTCATTCTTAAAGTGACGCCGGAGATCGGCTATTGTCCTCAGCAGCATTTGCCTACAGATCGTCTGGTCTAACGACACCAGGGATGCTCCGGCAACGACTCCCGGGGTGTCGTCCGGGACCATCAGCCATCCGGTCGGATAAATAACCCGGACGGTTTTCTTTGGATCACTCGCGGGAAATGGTCCTTGGCTGGCTGCGTATGGATTTTGTAATTTGTCGAGATATTTCAAAAAGATTCGGAATGGGAGAATCTTTTCTGGGGCGAATTAATTCCATTAGGCAAAAATGGGGTGATGTTGCATTGGGAATTGTGATGAGGGTAACGTAATCGAGTTGGAATCCGGTAATAGAAGACATATTCTGACTAAGTGCTATAATGAAATGCTCGGATATTTTTTTTTCTTTACTTTAGTTATGATAATGTACGAGAAAATGGAATGATCTAATTTTTATTAATGAATAATGTCTCTTTTATTCAGCATATACATTTATAGGGTGATTATAATTAAAGTTCCACTTTCAAAATGCTGTAAAAAAGAACCATTCGTCACATTGAGTACAAGATTGAATTGAAGATACTTTAAGAAGGAGGAAACGGTTACGGTATCAAAAAACAGTTTATTAAGCGGCATAAAGAAAGTGAATCCGGCTAACAGTGATATTTTGAATGGAAATTACAATGCACTTGGCATAAATTGCGCATTATTTATATCACATCATTAATATGATGTTCAATGTGCTTGACTGTTTCAATTTTTTTGACGTAAAAATGACTTCAAATTCATTCAACATTTGTAATACTGTTAGTGGAAAGCCCTTCCCCCACGGCAAGGTCATACCAAATTGAATTGCAAAAATAGGTAGAACATTTTTTGGAACTTTTTTTTTGATGCCGTACTGTTTTCGATATCCTCTAGTACCTTTAGTTCAAATTTGAACTGATTGTGATGATTGGTTCTTTTTCATAGCATTTTGAAAGTGGACTTTAATTATAATCACCTTTGTAGTTAAAAGAAAGATAATTTATGGCAAAAAAATTATAAACTGTACTAAATGATAAAACGTTATTTTTAAATGTCAGACACTTCTATTTGTGATCATTTGCCACTAGAATTGCAAATATGCAGCATTTGCATTATTATTACAGAAAACGAATTGGTAGAGCATACATACTACACTGTATCAATATTGTACCAGCACAAATTGAAATCCTTAATTACATCATCTAGAGCAGGGTTGGCCAACCCAAATGATCTTGCGGATCACTTTTGGAAATGCATCATAACTTCATGTACCGCATATAAAATTATATATCTCTATATTAGCTTTAGACCACCTATAGACATTTTTTTTAAAAAATGTCTGAATTGAAATAATGAGTTATTATTATTGTGTTTACTATTATTTTACATGGAAAAATAGATAACTTAATAATAATGATACTAAACGCACATTGTAAAAAAAATATATAACACTAAAAATGAAATATAAACAATATATAAATGTAAATGAAATCATTAAAAAATATTTATTTTAGAAATGCAATATTTTTTTTGAGCAAGAATATTATTTTAAAATCAAAGTTAATTTTTCTCATAATTTCGACAGTTAATTTTTGAATATATTGATGCACAAGTAATGTATTTGTTTAATACATTGGCTTTTTCACTACTGCGGCCATTATAAAATAAATATATTTTATAAAAGTGTAATAAATCTCACAGGCCGAAAAAATGTTTAAGGCGGCCGGGGGTTGGACTTCGCAGCTTCTCACTAAAATCTATACTTTCTTTCCTCATAGAGCTCAACAGAAGAATTTACCACCTTAAAGTTTTTATCGCGCATCTCCGGCGGCCGTAGACACGGAGGGTTTCGACCTGGATTAGGTTGTCCGGATTTGATCCGAATTCTCTGTTGCAAAATCTGATGCTTTATCCACTTGGCCATAAATAATGCAATGAAATAAATACTGTTCTGGAATAGGGGGATGAAACAAGAACAACTTTGACAGGACAGTGGATAGATAGAAAGGTGAACTCTGCAGCTGGAAGAATTTGTTTGATGTATCACATGATGGTTACAATGAACAATAAAATCACACAAATTCATGAATTAAAGAATCAGTTATGCAATCGTCCGAATAAAAAATTGTAAATAGTGGAATATATCTTTCATGTGTTCTAATTATGATCAGTAAAATATAAGATAGTCAAATTATATTCAAAAATAATTTTAAAAAAAAAATTTCAAACGAATTCAAACGAAGTTCCACATTCTATTTTTTTACAGCAGTCGAGGCATTTGTGTTACCTACATATTGTTATGAAATCGCCTAATTCTATTAGCTTTAAAATATGTGACCTAATTCAGTGGACCAGGGTGTGTTTAGGTTTGGTTTGGCCTCTATTGGCATTTTGTGCACACTTTTGGTTAATTAGACAGGGATCTACAGTTTAAGTTGGAATCTGAACCACTAACAAACATCCATGACACCGCCGTTATTCGAACTGAAGCCGTGCGTTCAGGATTTAGGTCTAAAGAATAACTAAATTTTATGACAGGACTTTCAAGTTTTGGTTTGTCCATCTATGTCACAGCCACAATTCGAAGCTGAGGCCTGTGGTACCTGAAGCCAGAGGAGCCACTTGGCCTTCAGACCTGGATTTAAAGGATAAATGTCCTGATTTCAAGTGTTTTAATGAAAACAACCCAGGAAACCACCACTACTGTCGCAATTTCCACCAAATCCATTCGTTTTTCAAAGCAGTGACTATAGTGGACGCCACTAGAAGCAATTGAGCCTTCACACCTAATGCATGTTGGCTAGCTCTAATTGCTATTAGAGAGCTAGAAGAAACATCTAATTTTATATTAGCAACGGGAGTTTTAAATGGGCACATGATTTTCTGAATTTATTCATACGATATAAAAGTATTTCCATAAATATTTCAAGGATGTTCTTTATATTTTTATAAATAATTATAAAGGTTAATTAAATAATAACTAATTAACTAGAATTTAACTTTATAGTTATTTATATTTACTAGTTAACTAGAACTAAGAAATTCTCTTCTATAAATGTAATAATTTTATTCCAAAATTTGAGTATTTAGCCAAAATTCCAGATGTTAAGCAAAGCAAAACATTCAAATGAGATTTCAAAATTTTTAAACAGTTTTTCATGTTTAAATGCGTTTTAAAGGTATGATTTGCAATGAAAATATAGATTTACAGAAATAATTACAACTGTCACATGTAGAATATTTTGTTCAGATATTTATGTTTAACAGACCCCTTATTACTATAAACGTTACAGTTTAGATCATTATAGGTTTATATATTTTAATAGTATGAGTTTTACAGAGGTAGGAGTTAAAAAGAAAATTTTAGTTTTCTATAAATTTTATATTTTAATGATATACTTAGGTCATTGGACGGATATTTAAATAAGGGGTATAATCACATTCTTACTAAAATTTCTCTTTAAGATAAGCAAATTTTTAATAAAAGCGAAGTTAATTCTTTAATGTCATGTTCTGAGATAATTACTGCCTGCTATTTATGGAAATTACCAGTTAAGTATAAAAGCGTTTAATCCTTTTTAACATGACGCTGAAAATGCAAAGTTGTATCGAGTTAGAAAGCATCTCACTAATTAAAAATTTAAATATTAATAGGCTGATATCGAACTTAATATGTTTTGGAAAAGTAAAATGGAAACATCTTGTAAAATCACTCAATTAAATTGAATCCTTCTAAAAATTATATTTTATTGATATAATGTCAAATCATACAACGGTTTTAATCACATTGTATACGCTTATCATCATGTACGCTCTTTAAAAAAGGTATTTAGAGTATGTTTTGATAATCAGAAGTTGCTGAAATTGGTTTAATGAAAATTTACAAAAGTATTTGAATTATTTAGATCTCAAAAGTGCTATTAAATAAGTTATGGCTTTAGAACAGAAGTAATTACAAAAGAATAATCGGATTGTATCAAAGTATGGCAAAAATAAAAAATCCCAATCCTCTGGAGGTTTGATCTGGTTTGTCCCTCTACGGTCAGTTTGTGCACACGAGGGCTAAACAGACCGGGGCCCTACATTTTAAACTGGATTGCGAACCACTCCCAAACATCCATGCCACCGCCAGGATTCGAACCTGGGCCAGTACTATAAAAGGCGAGAGCGGTAGCCAATGATCATCAGGCTGCAATCCGCTAGAGATAATTGTTGCAAACACGGTTGCCATAAACTAGGAGACTGAATGGAAATTTAGATTGGTTAAGCATCTCTCACTAATCTATACCTAGTGGCAATTTTTTCGGACACTTCCATATCAAACAAAAATACTTAGCAATTAAAAAGTCTACCCAGAAGATAATTCCAACGCTTATGTGTAGGCTGTTCATACTTTTTGACCGACAGGACACCAAATTTACATATGTATATAAATGAATATATACACTTCTTCTTCTTCATTGATTCAACAGACCCATGGTAGGCCAAGGCAGCCTGCCTACTTGTAGATTTGTGATGTTTCTTATGTTTCGGCATGTTTTGTGACAAGAAATGTTTTTCTTTTTAAGAGGTAGGGTTGTCATCCGTACTCCCAATCGCCATATTAGGCCGGGAACTACGGCTTTAAAGTTTATTTCGAACCACTACAAACATCCATGGCATCGCCGAGATTCGAAACCGTAGTCTGTGGCATCGAGTTAGGGACGCGTTTCACTACTTAAAATTTAAATATTAATAGGTTGATATGGAACATACTTTTTGAAAAAGTAAAATAGAAACATCTTGTAAAATCAAAATCACTCAATTAAATTGTATACTAACGAAAATTATTTACTGAAGAGTGTCAAATCGTATAAGCTTATTATTGTGTCAGCTTTTATAAAAGGTTTTTAGAGTATGTTAGCAATCAGATGTCGTAGAAATAAAAAAAAAAAAATTGGTTTAAAGATATTTACAAAAATTATTTGAATTATTCAGATCTCAAAAAGTGTTATTAAAGAAGTTATGGCTTTAGAAAAGAAGTGGTCAATTTGCTTACATGCAGGTTCATTACAAAAGAATGATCGGATTTCAAGTAAAAGTATTAAAGTATTATCACAAAATAAAAATTCCCAATCGACTGGAGGAGATTGTTGCAGACACGGTTTTCAGAAACGAAGAGACTAAATGACGTTTTAGACAGCATGGTTAAGGATCTGTCACCAGCAGCCCCATGCCTGGTGGCATTTTTCCGAGATTCTCCCATGTGAAACAAAAAATACATAAGCAATTAAAAGAGTCTACCCGGAAGACAATTCCTTCTGACAACGCTTATGTACGGGCAGTTCATAGTTTTGTGACTGACTGACGCGGACAACCAAATTTACATATGCACAAATGTATATATACCATTCTTATTTATTGGCGCAAGAGCTCCATAGTGGGCAAAGGCCGCTTGCCTACTTGCAGATTTGTGATGTTTCTTATGTTTCGGCATGTTTTGTGACAATAAATGTTTTCTTTTTAAGGGGTAGGGTTGTCATCCTTACGCCCAGCAATCATATTAGACAGGGAGCAACACCTTAAAGTGTATTTTGAAATACTTCAAACATTTATGGCATCGTCGAGATTCGAAACAGAAGTCTGTGGCCATCAGGCCTCATATATATATATATATATATATATATATATATATACAAATGTATATTTACACTTCCACACATATTTATGCCTTATATTTGTGATGTTTCGGCATGTTTATTGAACAATACAATTAACAACAAATGTTCTTCTTATGTTCATTTCGGTGCGTTTGATGCTTGCACATAAGGATAAACGAACAGACTAAATTTTCTCTTCTTCAGGAATTATCTACATAAAACACATACAAACATGCATATATATATGCATGTTATGTGCAAGCATCAAAACGCACATGAAATGAACATATGAAGAATATTTGTTGTTAATTGTATTGTTCAATAATTCAAAAAGGCAATTAGTGTTTTGTGGTGACTTTAGGTATTCAGATCATACGAATTCGGATTTGTTTTCTTTATGTTTAAGACATTTTTTACATGTCAGCATTGTCATAAATGATGAAGAGTATTATATATGCAGAAATGTAAATCGTAAAGGATTCTTTTAGTTAGTATCTCAGAAAAGTTTCAGTAGTTTGTGAAGTTGTCAACGATTGGAAAGTGGAGGAGATCATAAATGGCGAACACACACTTTGATTTTCTGTTTGAAATATCAATCAACAGTACCATAATTTCGCATTAATAAATATGCATTTTAAAATATTGTCGAGCAGCACAATAATTCCGTACAAAAGTAGAAAAACTTTTATTTAAAGTAGGATTATTTTAGTGATTATTTAATGTTAAAAATATATGTTTTGAAATTATTTATTATAGATTATATTCAACAAAGGAAAATTATACAATTTTTTATAAATATATAGTGCTGAAAGATAATTTTTAAATGAAAATATAAGCATTATAAAAATTTCATCAAAATTTATAGTAGAAAGCTTTTATATACCATATCATATCTTCATTAAACTTTAGATTCCTTTCAGTAAAGATCTCGCAAACTAATATTTCTTAATGGCACCAAAAGAAAATTTTAATAGCGATACATTTACTTTTGCATAATATTGAATAGATTTATTGATCCTTTTGAAATTATTAAGGAGGAAACTGTTCTACTTTTTTGAGAAAGCTCACGCTATTTTTCTTGAAATCCATGGAGTCCAACACGTTCCTTTGATATCTTTAGGGTCTCAGCTATCTCAATCAACTTCACTTTACGGTTATCAGAAATTATTTTGTGGAAATGTTTGATGTTTTCGTCGGTAACAGCCTCTTTGGGGCATCCACCGCGTGCATCGTCCTCGGTGCTCATTTCGCCTCGTTTAAATTTAGCAAACCACTTCTCTACGGTTGATTTTCCTGGTGCAAAGTCCAAATAATGTTTATCAAGCCAAGCCTTGGCTACAATAGTATTTTTTTTCGCCAAAAAGCAATGCTTTATTAACACATGAAATTTTTATCCATTTTTTCAAACTAACAAAAGTTGCTTCACTAAAAATGCTGTAAGTCG
Source organism: Caerostris extrusa (assembly GCA_021605095.1). NCBI lineage: Eukaryota > Metazoa > Arthropoda > Arachnida > Araneae > Araneidae > Caerostris > Caerostris extrusa. Next base: position 95,106 of record BPLR01004305.1, on the reverse strand, counting down.
CATACTAATACTGCAACAGCTGTCAAATTTAGACACGTGTCTTTTGAAGGTTAGGGCTAACTAAAAATCATATAGATTTAATACTAGTAGTGTCATCTATGTGTCAGCCTATGAACATTTCAGCCTACCCTATTACATATAATAAATGTCCAATTTGTGGGCCGGATTCTTTTGGCATTACTCAGACAAATTTGAATTGCATTGTTGTAACTTATTGAAGAGAGAATTGCATCAGTTTCCTAAATTATCTATAAAAGATGATGCAACTCCAGAGGATATTGACAGATTCAGTAGCCACCTCAGCGAATTTAAATTGGACACTGGCAAATAAATGGAATATATTTTGAAATTGCAGTTGTACTAGTGGATGAAAGATCATTTTACCTCAAATAGTGAAGAGGCTGATACAACTCGCCAAGAACTGTTAGAAATTAGATATAATGAAAAAAATTAATATAAATTTATGGCAAAAACCCATGGAAAGATAAAAAAATCCTTTACATTTATTTGGGGAAAAGGATGTTCAGTTTATTGACATCCTTCTATACCTCATATCTTGTGGAATCAGGCTTTAGTGCTGTTAATCATATTACGATCAAAGAAAGAAATTACCTGGATATTTCCAAAAGAGGAGACTTTCGTTTGTACCTTACAAATAAGAGCCAGATATCCAGTATTTTGTTTCAAAGCCTCAGCTTTGGGAATCACATTAATAATTTAATTAATTATTGTGATTTCATCAGACTTCAATTGTAATTTCGTGCTTTTATGTATACAAATATGATGAAGGGGAACAATTTTACATAATAGATAATGGACAACAATTTTACATAATTAATACGAATGATGCACAAAAATGTTACATGATTAATATGCATGATGGACAACAATTTTAAATAATTGATAGTGATAAAACAAGGATTTACATGTGGAAAACAGTGGGATTGTTTTGAAGCTCAAATGCATAAAACTCTAAAAAGATTTAACAACAGTAAATTACAGTAAGTTGTTTTTTTTTTATTCTACCAAACTTAGCAGAAGTCCAACTTAAAGTATTTGGTAAGTAATTATTACTATGTTTTTACTTTTTGCTTTATAAATTTTATAAACTAAAATTGCTTCCTAACTTTATGAATCATAATTACTGTGGAACTGGTAGGCGATTAGAAAATTTTACTACTAACAGAGATAGATCTTTATAATTATTTGTATTTATTATTATTCTTTGTATTTATTGTTATTATATGCAAATATGATGACGGACAACAATTTTGCATAATTGATACGCATGATAAACAACAAACAATAATCCGGAAAATATTTTTTTTTTTATCTTCTATGTATTTATTTATTAAATTTAACTATTTATTGTTATTCTATGTTATTATTATATTAATATTTATTGTTACTATATGCAAATATGATGATGGAAAAAATTTTACATAAATGATATGCATGATGTACAACAACTTTACATAACTGATATGCATGATGGGAAACAATTTCGCATAATTGATATTCATAATGAACAAAAATATTTTCCGGATTATTGTTTAAATTCTATAGATCAGGTGTAGTCACTTTTTTTTATGTCTCTGTTAATAATAAAGTTTTCTAAACGCATTATTATATTAGTATTTATTATTATTCCATGTATTTATTGTTATTTTTTTAAATGAAGATTTTTATTTTCAAAGAAGAAAAATTCTTATAAAGAAAAAAAAATGTCTTAAAAAATCCATTGAAATAAAATATCTTGGTTTAAATAAATTCAAACTAAAATTAACAATTAAATTTTTTTAAACCGATATTTCCATCTACCTCAAAGCGTACATTTATTGCAGAGCAAAGAAAATCAATTAAAAAAAAAAAAAAACTTCAAAAAGAAAAAAAAAAAATGTTTATCATTTCTAATTATTTTTAATTTTAAAAATATATCTTTCGTTACTTTAACGAAGACCCTTATTAAAAAAAATTAATTATTTATGAAAAAGACCAAATTCTGCAAGCAAATTGGTTTAAGATGAGAAAGGTTTGAAATAAACTATTAATGAGCCTCTAATTAAAATATTTTTTCGCCCTTCTGAAAAACACAAAATTTCTAAAAATTCTAAGCGGATTATCTAACACCAACATTTTTAATTACTTCTCTGAATATTTTTAAAGCATTTTTTTTCCCACCTAAAGAGTATTTTTAAAAAAATACTTCAAATTTTATTTGCAAAGATAATGATTAGTATATTTTTTTTTTTTAGATTCATTTAATTGAAATATTTGAACCGTTCTTTTCAGATACGATTAATTAAATGAATCTGAAATAATTCAATCTTGAATGAATCCTTTTTTAATTATAATTTACAATTCTTTAATATTTTATAATAATATGTAATATTTTAATTTAATATTTAAAGCCTATAATTAATACACAATAGAAAACAGGCATACAAATTTTGAATTCTATTATCAAATGTAAAATATAATCATAAATTATAATATAAATATAAATTCATATCATGACGAGAAGAAAAATCAAAAATTAAACTTGGCAAATTTTTTGCAGCAAATAGCTTTTGCTATCTTTAGAAAATTTTTAATACATTTTATAAAAAATCGCATCATATTTATAGTTTTTAAATATTGAGTATTAATAAAAGTTAAGAAATAAATTTTAAAATCATTAAAAAATGTTATTTTAATAGTGTGCCTTTACTAGTTCATATAAATATTTGTTTAAACAAAATAAAGATAAATCTTATATAAGAGAATCTTCTAAGTTATTCTCGTATCAATATCTAATTTCAGATCATCCATTTCAGTTCATTTAAGTATTAACAATTCATTCATTTCAGTTCAATTAATTTTACTTCATTTCAATTCATAATTTAAAAAACCCGTACAACCCCCATACCCCCAAACCCCCTCAACCCCCATCTTTATTATTAATAAAACTTTTTAACATAATTATCTCAAAGTGTGCGAACTAATTTTGCTTGGCATTATTTTAATAATATTTATTTATTATAATAAAAGTCATATATTTTGTAAGAAATATTCTATTATACCATAATTTTGTAATATATTATCAGAAATATTCTGTAATAATAATAATAATAATAATTTTATAATATGCTATTATAATAATAATTTTATAATATGTTATCAGAAATATGCTATTATAATTATAATTTTGTATTATATCAGAAATATTCTATTATAACAATAATTTTATAGTATTTTATCAGAAATAATCTGTTATAATAATAATTTTGAAATATTTAATCAGAAATATTTTGCAACAAATAATCCTTTTTTTCTTTTAAAAATTCTTCAATACACTTTTCGCAACCTTTTCATTTTTAAAGTGACTCCGAAGTGTTCTTGCTCTATTAAATTATCAGTACAAAATCTATTATTGAAAGCTTTGAAAGAGGAACCACTTTCCCCATCTTTAGTAAGCTAATTTAAGGATCTATTTGGACGGAGTTGCGAAATTATCCATTTAGTCATTACTGAAAGCTTGCACTCAACTACGGGATTATAAAATATTTCGAAATTAACTGGGACAATCCTCTTTAAGTAGGTTCCCTTTGTTCTCCTTTCGTATTTCTTCAATTTCAGGATAGTAAAATATTCAGAACGTTGGAGATTTCAGCAAAAAGAATAAAATTTTAAGAAATGCTTTTTAAGTCAAATATTCGTTGAAAATTTATTTGTATAATGTATTTTGAATTTGAAAAAAGTATATGCTAAAGCACATGTAGAAAAAGAATGAATGAAAATATGGAGAAGATTATGTAGCTAAGAGAAAGAGATTAGCGTTTCTTGAAACTTAAAAAAGAAATATTCTTTTTGGGAGGTGAGGGGATATTATCTAATTGCATTGTCAAACAATTACAGGAAAATTCTTATTAATTAATTTTTTGGTTAAATAGAAGTTTTATACTACTGTTAAATTACCATTTTATACTATTTTATTCAAATATCGTTTACAGAAGAATACTACTGTTAAATTACTTATTCATTTTGATTCATAACATTTCCTTTTTAATCAAATATCGTTTACAGAAAATATTACTTAATGAAAATCTTTATGACGTTAAATATTGGCATGTTCTTATTCACATTTGAATTAACTATAAACATTTCTTATTTTTGGGAGGTGAGGGTTATTATCTGATTGTGTTGCCAATTGCACGAAAATTCTGATTAAATAATTTTTACTTAAATAAAATCTTTATCCTACTGTTAAATTGTCCTTTTATGCTATTTTAATCAAAAGTCACTTACAGAAGAATTACGAATTAGAAATGTCGCCATAACTAATAAACATGTTCTTATTCGCTTTTGGGATTCATAATAGTCTTTTTTTTCGGGTGAGAGAATATTATCTGATTGTGTTGCCGAATTGCACGAAAATTCTGATTAAATAATTTTTACTTAAATAAAATCTTTATCCTACTGTTAAATTGTCCTTTTATGCTATTTTAATTAAAAGTCACTTACAGAAGAATTACGAATTAGAAATGTCGCCATAACTAATAAACATGTTCTTATTCGCATTTGGGATTCATAATAGTCTTTTTTTCGGGTGAGAGAATATTATCTGATTGTGTTGCCGAAAAATTGCACGAAAATTCTGATTAAATAATTTTTTACTTAAATAAAATCTTTATCCTACTGTTAAATTGTCCTTTTATGCTATTTTAATCAAAAGTCACTTACAGAAGAATTACGAATTAGAAATGTCGCCATAACTAATAAACATGTTCTTATTCGCATTTGGGATTCATAATAGTCTTTTTTTCGGGTGAGAGAATATTATCTGATTGTGTTGCCGAAAAATTGCACGAAAATTCTGATTAAATAATTTTTTTACTTAAATAAAATCTTTATCCTACTGTTAAATTGTCCTTTTATGCTATTTTAATCAAAAGTCACTTACAGAAGAATTACGAATTAGAAATGTCGCCATAACTAATAAACATGTTCTTATTCGCATTTGGGATTCATAATAGTCTTTTTTCGGGTGAGAGAATATTATCTGATTGTGTTGCCGAAAAATTGCACGAAAATTCTGATTAAATAATTTTTGAGTTAAATAAAAGCTTTATCCTACTGTTAAATTATCATTTTATGCTATTTTAATCAAAAGCCGTTTACATAAGAATTGCAAATAGGACATGGCATCCTAACTCTTGACATATTCTTATTCACATTTGTGATTCATAATATTCTTTTTTTTTTTTTTGGAATGAGGGGATATTATCTGAAAGCGTTGCCAAAAGAATTACAGGAAAATTCTTAATAATTAATATTTTAGTTGAATAAAAGTTGAATTGAAATTGTTAACGTTTTATTTGAATAGTTTAGCTTTATTCTACTGTTAAATTTTCATTTTATACATTTCAATCAAAAGCCATTTACAGATGAATTATGAATGAGAAATTCTTGACATGCTCTTATTCACATTAGTGATTCATAATATTCTTTTTTTAGGTGAAGGGATATTATCTGATTGCTTTGCTAAAAAGTTATAAAAAATATTCTTAATTGCTTTTCAATTAAATAAAAGTTTTATCATACTGTTAAATTGTCATTTCATGCTATTTTAATCAAAAGGCGTTTACAGAAGACGTCAGTTTACGTCAAGATACAACAAGTAGTTTCGAGATTCTCTCTTCTTTTAAAGCAAAACTTTTTTTGAAGATTTAAACAAAATAAATGTTTTGAAATATATTTACTTTATTAACCAAAAAAATTTCTGAAATCGATTCTTAATTTTTTTTTTCACTCAAATGTTTAAGAATGTTCCATTAGTAAATAAAAGTCAAAAGTTAAAATGCATTAAAGACGAATTATGAATCACAAAGGTGAATAAGAACATATCAAAAGTTACAACGCCATGTCTCATTCGTAATTCTTTTGTAAACGTATTTTGATTAAAATAGCTTAAAATGAAAATTTAACAGTAAGATAAAGTTTTTATTTAACCAAAAAATTAATTAATAAGAATTTTAATACGCTTTTTTTATTCAATTATATTTATTCATTAAAAAATATTTCAATAAAATGGGAATTTTTTTTATAAAATCACTTTGTTGTTCATGTCATGAAAAATTTCATAACTAATGCCATTGTAACTTTATTTCAAATATTATAAATATAAGAAGTCTATGCATATATATCAATATAAGTAATTGTGCAAACATGAAAATAAGTTTAAAAAGTATAATTCATTAGTGTTTAAAACTTTCTTTAACGAATAAATTTTAATTTTCTTTTCAAAAACAACTACTGCACTTCCTAATTTCAAACTTTGTTTCAAAGTAGAAACATACCCTCCCTTTTTTTTTTTCTTTCTTAGACCCTTTAACTTCTTCATTTTAATTCATATATAAAATTTACGACTATTAATAGGCTGCTTAATGTTAGTTTGTGATAAAATTAAAATCTCTAAAAGTTTTAAAAACTGTACCCTAAAAATTAACAAATACTAAAAGTAAGATAAAAAATAAAGTGTTAAAATTAAAATTAAAAGAATTTAAATTCAAAATTCGGTACAATTAGAGAACAGAATTTATGCAAAAATATAACAAAAAAGATTTCAAATATTTTTTAAATCTAATTTAAATAAATGAAATTCTCAAATGATTTTTTAATGAATTATATTTATTCCTTAAAAATATATAACAATAAAATATTTGTTATCTTTTCTAAAACAAAAGTCACTTTTCTATTCATCTTAAGAAAAATTTTAAAACAAATGCTATTGTAACTATTTCATGTATTAATATAAAAACGTCTATACATATATAAGTGTAGAAACATAAAAAATAAAATAAGTTAGGAAAATATAATAAATAAAATAAGTTAAAAAAAAAAAATATAATTTATTAGAGTTTAAAACTTTCTCTAACGAATTAATTTTAATTTTCTATTCAAAAATAACAACTTTTCCACTTCCTAATTTCAAACTTTGTTTCAAGGTAGTAGGTCAAGTTCCCCCCCCCCATTTTTTTTTTGCTTGCCACAAATATCTGATACATAAACTCTCCTTAACTTTCCGCCTGACAGGTGTGCGTGCTAAGTGAAAATATGTTTTCCTAACACACTCCCGGTTCATAAAGTTCATAAAATGCCTTCGCCGGACCTGCCCTAATTGAAAACGCCGACATCGTTAAACTTTCGAGTAGAGGATTCCTCCACACCGTTGTTGCACCCCGCGTAAATTACCTCAGCAAGTAGAGTTTCCTGAGGAGAGTTTTAATTACTTTCTCTAAGATAATGTCGCGTGAGAATCGGCGTGTTACGAGGTGCAGTCTGTTCCAGATTTGCGATAGGAGCCCCTGCTCCTCCTTTGTCTCCTACAGGAGGTGACCTGGAGGAAATCTATCAATGGCCATCACTCTGTCGCTCTCAATAAGAGTCGGACATGATTAAGAAAGTGTACTTTAAATTAAAGAGTTTTTTTGCAAGATGGAGATACTTGTTTTGGGATGATACTTGTTGAAAATGGAGAGAGGATTTTAAAAGTTAAGTTTGGTTTATCTAGTATTGCTTGTTTACGTCAAGATACAACAAGTGGTTTCGAGATTAACTTTTATTTCAATTTTTTTATTTTTGTTTTTGAAGATTTAAACAAAGCAAATACTTTATAATTAGATATACTTGGAGGGCAAATAGTGTTTAATTCACTAATTTATACTAATTAAATATTAATAAACTTTCTTTAATTAAATAATAATAATTATTTTATTTCACTAAGTTATAAATTTAACTCATTTAGATGGTTTCAAACATCATTTCTATATGACACAGTATTCACAAAGTGATACGGGTAATTTTAAATTAATTTATTGCAGTTGTGAGGAATGTTAGTTTATTTGCAACTATTTTAAACCGAAATATTAAATGGAAAGTTATTATTAATTGAATTCTTCACAACATTGAATCAAATTTTTTTTTTACATAAAATATATATTTGTTTCAATTTTCCGTGATATTTTAAATCAAATGCTAAACAAATGTAAATTTAATGATCAAAATTCTTAAGATTACGCTATATTTGAAAGATTTTAAAGAATTAAAAAAAATATCAAAACAACAAACTCTTAAAAAGAACACTTTCAAAAATTTTTTTATCATTCCTTTTGAATTAATTTCGTTTCCTTCAAGTCATAAAATCATCTTCTAAAATACCAATATCTTTAAAAACGAAAAGAACAGTATGTGAAGCGTTAAAGTGAAACTCCAAGTCTTCCCTGATTTAGTGAAGACTTTTTTTTTTATTTTCCTCCATCTAAGAACTTTTTTTTTAAACCTTCGGAAACTCTAGTCACATAATTAACTTTTACTTTCTCCACGATTCGTATACCACTAGTACAGAGCCAAAAATTCAGTGGAGGTTAATATTCTAAAAGTATCAAAAAACGAAAAAGCCAAGAAAAAAATGGGTCTCTTTGATGCACGTTTTCCGTTTAATTTCGAATTTAACGATTTTTTAATGTTCGGATGGAAAGGTTTAATTTTTCGGATTGTATCTGCTTTCATTTTAAATGTAGGTAAACCAAAGAAAAGTGTAATTAAGATTTTTTTTTTTTGTAATTTTCAGGTATCTATGTATTAAGAATTTAATGTATTCTAGTTCATAAATATTCAAAGAACGTAGGAAGGGAATCGTTCTGAAAGAAAACCGGTTCTGTTTTATCGAGTTTTTTGTTAAGGAACTCGATTAGTTGCCTTAATTCCCATTGTAAGTCTAAATATTCCTTTACATCATGAAAAAAAGAATAAAAATATTTTATTTACAAAACATGTGCTGAATGTTAATCGAATAATTTAAATGTCCTTTGTCTGAAATTATAAATTAACAAAAAAAAGTTATTCTCTGAATTTTCAGTATACATTTTCAAGTAATTGCATTTTAAGTTCAGTAGAATAAGTCACAAACGTTGTGCTTTTACAAAATTGAAAATATAAATTAATTTCATTTGAAGTTACACGTGGACGTGCTTAGAATTTTTATTAACATATTAAATTCGCAGGTATGAAGTTTTATCGTGTGGATATAAGGAATCACAAAGATATATCTTGCTTCTGTTAACTTCACCATTTCTGTGAGACTTTGTATTACTGGAAAAAGGTTAATACATTTTAAAAACATTAAAATAGTTAATTAATTATTTAATTTTTTTCGCATGTATTTAAAACAAAAGATATTTTAGTTCAAATAAGACTCAAATGATTTACATTTACAAAATTCAACCATAAATTCATTTGATTTAAAGTTGACTTGCTTAGAGGTTTTTAATACCATATTAATTTCTCAGATATGAAGTATTACGGTATTGATATAGGGAATCACAAGGATATATCTTACTTCTGTACTATCTTACTATCTTACTTTTACTTCATTGTTTCTGTTAAACTTTATATCACAGAAAAAAAAAGTTATCACTTCTTCAAAATCTTAAAATTTTTCATCAACTCTTTCATTTTATAATACAAATTAAGAAGTTGCATTTGAATTTTTAGTTATGTAGAATTATACACAAATTACGTGCATTTACAAAATTCAAAATAAAAATTTATTTAAATTAATGTTTAATCTGGACTTGCTTAGAAGTTTTTAATAACAAATCACAAATGTATATCTTCCTTTTGGTTAAATTAATTCTGTAGAACTTTGTATCATTGATAAAAGATTATAACTTTTTTAAAACATTAAAATAGTTCATCAATTATTTTGATTTTATTGTATACACTTACAAGTAATTTCATAGCTCATTTTTGAATAACATACTTTTTTCCTTTATTGGCGCAACAGTCCCATGGTTAGCCAAGACCGTCTGACTACAGGCAGATTTCGAGACAGGAGATATTTTCTTTTTTTCATGGGTTAAAGTTGTCAGCCCTACGATCAATGCTGAAATGTCATATTAGACAGGGACCTAACGGTTTAAAGTGGCTTCCAAACCACTACAAATATCCATGGAACCACCGGGACACTAATCAAAAATACCAAGCACCACACGCGCGGCCATCATGCCCCATTTATATAAATACAAGCATACAAATATTTAAATAGTCTGTATTTTATTTATTGGAAAGTTATTATTAATTGAATTCTGAAACAACATTCAATCCAATTTTTTTGTGTAAAGTATATTTTTATACAATTGTCCATGATATTTTAAATCAAATGCTAAATAAATGTATATTTAATGATCGAAATTCTTTTACCCCAGCTGTATTTGAAAGATTTTATACAATTAAAAAAAGAACATGAATGCCACAAACTCCTAAAAAGAACTCGACATTTTCAAAAATTTTTTTCATCATTCCTTTTGAATTAATTTTGTTTCTTTCAAGTCATAAAATCATCTTCTAAAATACCATTATCTCTGAAAAACGAAACGAACAGTATGTGAGGCGCTAAAGGGAAACACTTAAGTCTTCCCTGATTCAGTGGAGTCTTTTTTTTTTTTTTCCTCCATCTAAGGACTTTTTTGTAAAACCTTCGGAAACTGTAGTCACATAATTAACTGTTACTTTCTCCAGGCTTCGTACACTACTAGTATAGAGCCAAAAATTCAGTGGAGGTTAATTTCCTAAAAGTATCAAAAAAGAAAAAAAAAAATAAAAAAAACCTTTGATGCACGTTTTCCATTTAATTTCGAATTTAACGATTTTTTAATGTTAGATGGAAAGGTTTAATATTTCGAATTGTATCTGCTTTCATTTAAAATGTAGGTAAACGAAAGAAAAGTGGAATTAATTTTTTTTTTTTTCAAGTAAATCTCAGGCATGTATGTATTAAAAAAATTTAATGTATTCCAGTTCATAAATATTCAAAGCACATAGCAAAGTGATCATTTTAGAAGGAAACCCGTTTTGTTTTACAGAATTTCTTGTTAAGGAACTAAATGAGTTGCCTTAATTCCCATAAGTCTAAATGTTCATTTACATGAAGAAAGAAAGAATTAAAATATTTTATTTACGAAACATGTGCTGAATGTTAATTGAATGTAATTTACGTGCCTTTTGTCGGAATATATACATTTCTAAATTATGTTTCTCTGAATTTATAGTATGCATTTACAAGGAATTGCATTTTTAGATAAGTAGAATAGGGCATAAACGTTGTGCACTTACAAAATTTGTAATAAAAATTAATTTGATTTGAAATTAGATCTGGACTTGCTTAGTAATTTTTAATAACATTAAATTTGCATTTGTGATAAAATAGGAAAACACAAAAGTATATATTTCTTCTGTTTTTTCTGTGAAAATATGCATCACTGAAAATGAATTATCACCTTTTCAAGACATTAAAATAGTTACTCAACTGTTTAGCTTTTATAGTATACCTTTACAAGTAAAAGCATTTTCATTATGATCATCAGTGGCACAATAGCGTGGATTCCGAACCACTACAAATATCCATGGCACCGCCTGGACACGAAACCTGTCACACCGAGCACCAGAGCGCTAGTCACTCAGCATTAGGCTCCAAAATCTTTTTTCGTTAATGTATTTACAATATCCAAAATATAAATTCATTTCATTTGTATATAGACATGAACTTGCGTAGAAGTTTTTAATAGCACATTAAATTTGCTGGCATGAAGTTTTACGGTATTGATATAGGGAAAGCTATATCTTTCTTCTGTTAACTTGAACGTTTTTGTGAAACTTTTCATCACAGAAAAAGTTATCACCTTTTCGAGACATTAAAATAGCTCATGAACTATTTAGTTTTTATTATATACATTAACAAGTAATAGCATTTTTATTTAAGTGAGATAAGGTACAAATGATGTGCCTTTACAAAATTCAAAATATAAATTAATTTGATTTGAAGTTAGACCTTGACTTGCTTAGAAGTTATTAAATCATATTAAATTCGCAGGTATGAAATGTTACGGTATTGATAAGGGAATCACAAAAGTATATCTTTCTTCTGTTACCTTCAATGACTCTGTGAAACTTTGTATCACGTAAAAATGTTTTCACCGTTTACAAACATTAAAATAGTTCATCAACTATTTAGTTTTTATTATATACATTAACAAGTAATAGCATTTTTATTTAAGTGAGATAAGGCACAAATGATGTGCCTTTACAAAATTCAAAATATAAATTCATTTGATTTGAAGTTAGACCTTGACTTGCTTAGAAGTTATTAAATCATATTAAGTTCGCAGGTATGAAATGTTACGGTATTGATAAAGGGAATCACAAAAGTTTATCTTTCTTCTGTTACCTTCAATGACTCTGTGAAACTTTGTATCACGTAAAAATGTTTTCACCGTTTACAGACATTAAAATAGTTCATCAACTATTTAGTTTTTATTATATACATTAACAAGTAATAGCATTTTTGGTTAAGTGAAACAAGGAACAAAGTATATGCCTTTACAAAAATTAAAATATAAATTCAGTTGATTTAAAGTTAGACCTGGACTTGCTTAGAAGATTTTTAATACCATATTAAATTCGCAGGTATGTGGGTTTTACTGTATTGATATAAAGAATGACAAAGTTATATCTTTCTTCTGTTAACTAGAACGTTTTTGTGAAACTTTGTATCACTGAAAAAAAAGTTATCACCTTTTCAAAATATTAAAACAGTTCATCAACTCTATATAACAAAACTTCTTTTCGATAGATCGTATGTAGTAGAAGTATCATAAATCCGAGATCATTATTTAAACTGAATAAATCAATTTTTCTGGCCTGATGGCCACTTGATTAGAGCTCTGGAGCAGGGTGCCACAGATTTTGGGTTCGAGTCCGGTGGTACCACGGATGTGTGGTTTGAACCCACTTTAATCCGTTGGTCCGGTCAAATATGACTGTAAGAGATTTCTGCGTAGGACTGACAACCTTACCCCATAAAAATGAAACATCTCTTGTCTCGAAATCTGCCAATAGGCGGACGGACTTGGCCCACTATGGGGTTATTGCGCCAATGAAGAAGAAGAAGGCCATCTCTTCTAAAGTACCTAGACTTATTTGAAATAATATTTAAAACACCTAGAATCTTTCTGTATTAACAAGATGGGTTTTAAAAAGAATATCATTTTTCAATTAACACCAACGATTCTATAAATATTTGTAACGTTACAAAAACAAAATAATTAATTATTTCTCTATCTAAATTCTTATATAATGTTTTAAAAGCAATGAATCCTTTTCATCAACGGTACACAGTGAAGTATTTACGGTTTAAGGGGGATTCCGAACCACTACAAATATCAATGGCACTTCCGGGACTCGAACCTGAAAACCCCTATGGCACCGAGCACCAGAGCGCTAATAACTCGGTTCCCATCTAATATATTCCCATATAAATACACGATTATCAATATTGAAATAGTTTGCATTTTGTTAACTGGAAGTTACTATTACTTGAATTTTTTTTTTTTTTTTTTTACATTAAAAATATAATTTTGTTTCAATTTTTTGGGATATTTTAAATCAAATGCTAAGCAAATGTATATTTAATGATCAAAATTCTTTTTGAAAAGCTGTATTTGAAAGATTTCATACAATTAAAAAGAGAATATTAAAGCTACAAATTCTTAAAAAGAATTGGACATTTCAAAAATTTCTCATCATTCCTTTTGAATTAATTTCGTTTCTTACAAGTCATAAAATCGTCTTCTAAAATACCATTATCTCCCAAAAAACGAAACGAACAGTATGTGAAGCGTTAAAGTGAATCTATTCAGTCTTCCCTGATTTAGTGCAGTCTTTTTTTCCCCTTCTAGGGATATTTTTTTTCTAAACCTTCGGAACCTCTATTCACATAATCAAATTTTACTTCCTCCAGGCTTCCTATACTACTAGTGCAGAGCCAAAGATTCAGTGGAGGTTAATTTTCTAAAAGTATGCAAAAAAGGAAAAACCAAGAATAAAAAAAATGGGTCCCTTTGATGCACGTTTTCCATTTAATTTCGAATTTAACGATTTTTTAATGTTAGGATGGAAAAGTTTAATTTTTCGGATTGTATCTGCTTTCATTTTAAATGTAGGTATACGAATGAAAAGTGGAATTAATTTTTTTCTACTTTTTAGCCATCTATGTATTAAGAATTTAATGTATTCCAGTTCATAAATATTCAAAGAACATAGCAAGGGGATGGTTCGGAAAGAAAATCCGTTCTGTTTTACAGAATTTCTTGTTAAGGAACTAAATGAGTTGCCGTAATTCCCATTGCAAGTCTAAATATTCATTTACATTATGAAAGAAACAATAAAAATATTTTATTTACAAAAACATGTGCTGATTGTTAATGGAATAATTTACGTGACTTTTGTCTGAAATTATATACATCAAATTATTTTTTTCAGAATTTATTGTATGCATTAACAAGCAATTGAATTTTTAGTTAAGATGAATAAGGCACAAAGGATGTGAATTTACAAAATTGAAAATATGTATTCATTTTATTTGAAGATTGACCTGAACTTGCTTAGAAGTTTTTAATAACATATTAAATTCGCAGATATGAAGTTTTACGGTATTAGTATAGGGAATCACAAAAGTATATATTTCTACTGTTAATTTCAATGTCTCTGAGAAACTGTGTATCATTGAAAAAAAGTTTAACACTTTTTCAAAATATTAAAGTAGTTGTCGTCATCGTATCACTCATGGAAGGAGGGAAGATGGAGGCAGTTTCTGTTTTGATGGAGCACCCGTAAGTAGATGTCTGACTTCTGCTTCGTACCGCCGAAGAAGGATGGCTGTGCCTTCCGGGCTGACGTTCAGGGAAACTAACCCGCATTTGCGTATCGTATGAGAGAAAACCCCCAAAATTCCAGGTACTCCGACTAACGAGGCAAAATGCTGAACATCAGAAACGCCATCGAGTTTTCTCGTGTTTTGAAACAGTGTCTACAACAAAGCTGTTTGTGGATTCAACCTTACGCTTAATGCTCACCAGCGGTACACGCTGCCACTGAACTACGAGTTGGGCTTTATTTATTTATTTGTTTATTTTATTTTATTATTTATTTATTTATTATTATTTTTTTAAGAACTAAACATTATTTCTGAATATTCTCTTTAAAGGTTTTATATGAATGGAAAAAAAAAAATCTTTAAAAAAAAACATTTTAAAATTAATGGTCAATTTTTGTATCTGGAGATATACTTTCTGTAATAAATCGTTTAAATATATAACTATCAGGTCAGGTATATAAAATATATATAAAAAATACTAAAAAAATTGAATATTTTCATTTATTTTTATCATTTGTTCATTAACTCTAGACATAAAACATTGTATCTAAGCTGACTTTGAACTATTTTATCATTTCTTTTAAAAATTATTTTGGAAAAAAAAATCTTCTCTTGCTTTTCTCCCCATAATTATGAACCAGTAATAACGATAACAACGAAAAAGAAAGATATTAATTAAAATCATTATTTTGTACCTCTCAATTAAAATTTTACTGTCATTCCATAATTTATATCTTAACTATAAGTACTTATATACAACAATAAAAGTTCATATAATTGCGAATAAAAGGTTGCAAAGGCATTTTCAGATTAAGATATTCATTTCGTTTTTCACAAAGTAACTCTTCAACATTTCATACAACAATACTCGTCGACAGTAAAAAATTAATTTTTATATCTTAATAATGAAAAGACTTCAAAGTAAGTCGAACACCTAATATATTCTTTACAAAATTTCACTAACAATGAGAAAAACATTTCTAAAAAAACATAGAAATACCTTCTTTTATTCACCTCATTCAGAAAATGTGAAAAAAATAAAAATAAAATTAGAGCTGTTTTCCACATGAATAGAATTTTTATGCATCTTAAATCTGATTCCCTCTTAATATATTATTCATGGCATTGATTTTCCTTCAGTTTTTTTCTGCATTAAAAAAACGAATAATAAGAAACATAATAGTGTCATCTCAACTTTTATGATTACTTACACAATAACGCATTTGAGATGTATGAATGTTATCTTTTATTTCAGCTACGTAAATTAGTTCCAATAGAAAGTGTCTGCTTTCTAAGCTGAAAGCGTGTTTTTTTTAAAAAGCAATACGTTTCCCTTTAAAAATACATTAAATAATGTCTCCTTTTAAACGCCTCCTTGTAAATAAATTTCGTAATAGCTTACGTAAATATTTCGTTATAAATAATGTTTCCTATTAAATAATGTCTGCTTATAAATGTTTCGTTATAAATAATGTCTCCTTGTAAATTAACATATTTTAAGTTACCAAATTCCTAAAATATTTTTACCATCCTTGTAAATAACTTTTGTAATAACTTACGTAAATATTTCGTTATAAATAATGTCTCCTATTAAATAATGTCTGCTTATAAATGTTTCGTTATACATAATGTCTTCTTTAAATTAACACATTTTTAAGTTACCAAATTCCTAAAATATTTTTCCAGATTAAAAAAAAGTATTAAAATGTGAACTAAGAAAAATACAAAAATTGAAAATGGAGCAGGTTTGAATCCGGTAATGGCGTGCATTGCAATTACTATTTTGGACCGAATGCAATTACTGTTTTCGAGGTAAGATGATAATGTAAAGTGATGATCAGGTGAGAATCCGTTTAGAAACACTATAATTTGAATGAACGTACAGTGTTAATTATTGCTCTTTAGTTATCAGACATGCTTGTAAATAGTTAATGGAAAGTTTTAATGCATCATTGCAATGTTTTAATGTTTAAATGTATCGTTGCAATGTTTTAAATGTATTGTTGCAATGTTTAAGGAAAGTTTATATATCTTTTTAATGCAATGTTTTAATGTATTGTTGCAATGTTTTATTGTATAATTGCAATGTTTTATTGTATAGTTGCAATGTTTTAATGTATCGTTGAAATGTTTAATGGAAAGTTTTAATGTATGCAATAGTTTAATGTATTGTCGCGATGTTTTAATGTATCGTTGCAATTTTTAATATTATCGTTTAATGTTTTAATGTATTGTTGTAATCTTTAATTTCATCGTTTAATGTTTTAATGTATCATTACAATGTTTTAATGTATTGTTGCATTCTTTTTAATGTTATCGTTTAATGTTTTAATGTATCGTTGCCTTCAGCTATTCATTGTTTTAAATCTGTTGGTTTGACTTGCTTAATAAAATAAACACATATACAGTGTGTAAAAGATTTAAAATTTGAAGATAATATTTTTTGACGTTATTGTTGATCCTCGGTGGACCTCTTCCATTTACGTAGGCCATGAATACTACATCAAAGAGTGAGAGAATAAATTAACTCAATAGAGGACTTGTAGGGATAATTAACTACATTTGAGTGTCACATAGGACAAAAATGCCAAACCCTTCCGCCAGGCAACAGAATGTGTTGATCCCAAACACATACAATTGCCATTGAGTCTACTCTTATTTAGTAGCAGGCACTCCAACAAATGCCACCAGAAAATTCGACTATGTCCTTCAACACGTTAACTACATACATTTATTCCCGTTGAGAGACGCGTCATGCAAGAATAAAGGTTTTAGGTAGTTAATGATTAGTTGATTGCCTATTTATAGGCCAGTGATTTTAAGTGGACATAAGATATATTTTATCCGTTTAAAGATACTTAAAGTTTCAAAGTTGAGTATGGGAGGAAACCCGGAATTTTCACAACAGACTATCGATTCGAGACGCGTTACACACATTGACATAATCATTCTCAAGTACCTACCTATAGACATGAATCTGTGCCCTTCCACAAGCTAATTATGAGGTTTTAATCTGAAACCTCTTTTAAGGCGTTAATATCAAACATTTTCAAAATCTCTCCAGTAAAAAAGTTCGTTTAGTTCGACTATAATAAAAGATAAAGAATAAAAAATTAATTATTGTTAAAATAATTTTTAAAAAATGTTGACATGATTATAAATTTTTCTCAGTATTAATTTCTAATACATAGGTATAATCATGTATAATTATGTGTTTATATTTTTTGTAGTTATTTGAATAAATTCTTTATAATTCTTAAAGGTTCTTATTTTAAATTAAATCACAATTAGCATATTGTATAATCATTTTTATGTTGTAATTGAACAGGCATTGAGGAATATTTTACAGTTACATATTTTAAAAAAATCAAGCTGTTTAAACTCTTTCAAAATAATAAAGGATTCAATACGAATAATTCGTACAGAAGATATTAATGTATCAATTTTTACACGTATGAACCTTGCATTTAAAAAGATTCCAACCAGAATCACTTTAAAAATAAAATATACTGAATATGATTATAAAGCTGTATAAAAAGCAGTAGAAATTTATACATAATATCATCATACGTATGGTTTTCAAAAGAATTCATTTGCAAATCGTAGTTTTTAATGCAATGTTCTTCTTCAATGGCGAACAGCCCCATAGTGGGCGAAGGCCGCCTGCCAACTGGCAAATTTTGAGAAAGGATATATATATCCTTTTTACGGGTAGGGCGGTCAATCCTACGCCCAATAGTCGTACTGTACCGGGACCTACTGTTTAAGTGGATTGCGAACCACTACAAACATCCATGGCCCCAAGTGTCAGAGCGCTAGTCACTCTGCCTTCAGATCCTCTTAATACAATAAGTACCAAAATAATTTTTACAATCCTGCCAATCGCAAACTTTTTATTGGAAATTAATTACAAAATCAGATTTCTTGTTCATCAAAATATTAAACCACATAAATAATTTTTTGTACGCATGTCCATTCCTTTCTTTTCATTGACAAAAAAAAAACTATGCAGAAAATATGTTTTCTTGTATACCCATCCTACTACGTAAAATCTGTAGATATTACTATTTGCGAGACAACAATAAATGATCACGTTTTAGAATGACAAGTAGGCATAAATCTTCTATGTTAAAGTATCTTAAGTTGCATGGTATATCTGAAAGTTAATTTGAACGATAAGAATCACTGGAACTATCGCTCGCTTCTACTGAATAAATAGAAAATCGAGATTCGTATCTGATTGATTCAGCAATGTTCTATGCAGAGGTAAAACAGTGAGTAATGAATAGTTAAAGATACAGTTCTGATATGCATGACAAATTTGCCGAGCAAAGCGTAATCCAATTCAGCGGGATCTGTTATTTGTCTCCGTATCGACCTACGGACTTTGCAGTGACTGCAAATGGATCGCGTTATTCGCAATCCAACGGTCAACGCTACAAATAAATGGTCAGCTTTCGTTTACCCAAACGAGGCGCCTTTTTTGGGGAATTAGTTACTGAACAAAAAATACGATATGTCATCGTAATGAATCGGTTTCTTTAAACTACGATCGATATTAATTGTAAAAGTGAATACGTAATTTATTCCTTTTTTCCATGCATTAATGTAGTAGATTATATAATTGAAAACAAGGAAGTAGGATGATACAGAGAATGATACAATGTAATTGAAAGACTGATGTTAAATTCTTCAATTTACTCAAGTTGGGTAACATTAAATTATAATTCTGGTAATGTCAATTTTTATTTATTTATGATTGTTGACCATATGGATTATTGTTGACATATAATCCTCACTAAATTGACTCGATTTAAAATAAATAAAACTCCTACATACTAATTCATGGTCAGCTTCGTTTGCCGAAACGATGCTTCATTTTTTACCGCCTTTTTGTGATTAAATTACTGGACAAAAATACGATATGTCATCGTAATTAATCATATTCTTTAAACTACTATCGATATTAATAGTAAAAGTGAATATGTAAATTATAATTTTTTCCCATGAATATGTAGTAAATTAGATAATTGTAATCAAGGAAGTATTTATTCCGAAAAGGATTATATGTAATTTTAGGTATGATACTACGTAATTTTGAGAATGATATACGTAATTTTGAGAATGATATTATGTAATTTCGAGAATGATACTATATAATTTCGAGAATGATACTATGTAATTTTGAGAATGATACTATGTAATTTTGAGAATGATACTATGTAATTTAGAGAATGATACTATGCAATTTTCAGAATGATACTATGCAATCTTCAGAATGATACTATGTAATTTTGAGA
Organism: Caerostris extrusa; assembly: GCA_021605095.1. Lineage (NCBI taxonomy): Eukaryota > Metazoa > Arthropoda > Arachnida > Araneae > Araneidae > Caerostris > Caerostris extrusa. Next base: position 75,054 of record BPLR01004305.1, on the reverse strand, counting down.
ATGATACTATGTAATTTTGAGAATGATGCCATATAATTTTCAGAATGATGCCATATAATTTTCAGAATGATACTATGTAATTTAGAGAATGATACTATGTAATTTAGAGAATGATACTATGTAATTTTGAGAATGATACTATGTAATTTAGAGTAAGGATACTATGTAATTTTCAGAATGATGCTATGTAATTTTGAGAATGATACAATGTAATTTAGCAATTTTTTAGAATGATGCTATGTAATTTTTAGAATGATACTTTTTTGAAATTTTAATTTTGAGAATGATACCATATAATTTTCAGAATGATACTTTAATTTTAAAATGATTTTCATAGATTAAAATGACAAGAAAGTTTTAAAATTGAGGATAAACTCATCAATTTAATCATTAACATTAAATTATAATTGTGGTGATATAAAGCTTTTTTATTAATTAATTAGTGTTAACCTATGGACAGGTAATCGTTACCACTTCATAATTAACTTCACTTTAATTGTTCTAAGTCATTCCCAATGACATTGAAAGCAGCAATACTGCTTTTATGAAGAATAACTGCCTGGGTTTATATATCATATTGTAGGAAATTTTCAAAATTTCAATTCGCCCATCCGAAAATAAGAAGCTCTATTACAATCCCCATTAAGTTGAAGCGCTTTAAAAGCAATGGCTAAGGCAGTCCACCAACTTAGTTTTGGCGTCATTTTAACATTATTATTGACTGTAATCAATCATCCATAGATCATTAGGACATCAAATGGTGCCAAACGCAAAGCATTTAACATGGTTATGAATTTTAGGTTCTTCAGGTTAAGTTAAATCTAACCAACACCAAGCATTGAAATACAAAACAATCAATTAAGATATAATATAAAATTCATTGAATATTTTTAAACAAAATTTATTAAAATAAAATATATTACACTGATTATTGAAGTCGGTCAACACTAAGCCATATAAGCTACAAAAATTACTTCAGATATGACCCAGCGTTGATTAGTTTCAAGTGAATTATGTGCAAAATTATGGCATTAAAAGAAATTTTTCAATAAAAATATGCTTGCATGATATCCTTAAACCCAAAAATTAATATTTGAAAAGATAGAAAACTTCTAATACAATTATTTGGAAATCGAACATAGGTTTGGCAGCATTTTAATTTTATCAGTGAGTATTATTCGTGTCCATGCATCATCACCACATCAGATGGAACCAAACGCAAACCATTTAAAAAGTTCTGGTTTTTGGATTCTACAAGTAAGGTTTAACCTAACCCAAACTAAGCATTGAAATATAAAATAATCAATTGGGATATAAATATATAATTCATTGAATATTTTTAAATAAAGAATTGAATATTTGTACAAGCATTAAATGTTTTTAAGCAAAGAATAATATTATTACAAACATTGACTTTTTTAAAAATAAAATACATTGCACTATTTATTGAAGAAGGCCAATATCATTTCATATGAGCTACATAAAATTACTTTAGATAGGGCCCAGCTTTGCTTAGTTTAGCGAATTATATACAAAATTGCAATATAAAAATAAAATTTTAATGAAAATATGCTTGCATAATAACAATTAAATATTCGAAAAGATTAACTCAACATTTAAATATTCGAGAAGATAAAATACTTCTAATAAATTATTTAAAAATCGAACCTAGGTTTGGCGACATTATTAGTGAGTGTAACCCTCGGTTATGCGTCATCAGGACATCAAATGAAGCCAAAAACGAAATATTTGGCAAGATCCTGGTTTAACCAAACGCAACAAAGAAAAGAAAACCAATGATTTTTTCACGACTTTTTGTTGCTTACTAGATAAAATAATTGCAAAAATCATATTTCTGAAAATAATATTCTAATTGATACGACAATTAGTAAACTTCTAATTGCAGTCTCCTCTCATTTTGAATCATCAAACTTTTCTGTTGTGTAACAAATAATTTGTTCCCATTTCTTGAAGTCTTATATTATTCTTGCCTATGTGTGTAAAAAGATGCATGTGTGTGTATACGTAATAACTTAATATACTGTAACTTAAAAGCTATAGCCCTTAGTATACCATAACTTAATTGCTGTTGCTTTTTAGTTATGATTTCTGATTAATTGCATTGAATTATGATTATTTATTTATTATTAAAAATTGATTATTCATTTATTATTATAATTATGATTATATTTATTATTATAATTATGATTATTCATTTATTACTATAATTATGATTATTATTGATTATTATAATTATTATTATTCATTGACTATTATAACTATGATTAATCATGATAATACATTTATTATGATTATTAGTTATGATTTCTCACTACTTTCAATCTGATTATTTTTATTATTTCTGATTATTTCAATTTATTTTCTGATAGGAGTATGATTTCTGGAATTATTATTTTTATCTGGTTATTTTTATTAAGAGCTATTACTGAAATTTCGTGAAAAAAATTTTTGGTTTGGGTTTCTTTAAACCAGAATCTTGTTAAATTTTTGGTTTTTGGCTCCATCTAATGCTCGAATGATTCATGGACGCGTCTTTCACTCACTGATAATGTTAAAATGTCACCAAACCTATGTTGTATTTTTAAATGATTATATTAGAAGTTTTCTACCTTCTCGAATATTAATTGCTGAGTTTAGTATTATTATGTAAGCATATTTTTATTACAATATTTATTATGATATTGTAATTTTGTACATAATTCACTTGAAATTAAGAAACAGCGTGTCATATCTGAAGTAATTATATGTAGCTGATATGACGCGATGTTGGCAGGCTGCAATAAAAAGTGTAATATAACATACTTCACTTTAATAAACTTTTTTAAAAAATATTCAAGGAATTATATATTTATATCTCAATTAATTATTTTATATTTCATTGTTTGGTTTGGGTTAGCTTAAATCATTTTAGCACAGTTTATGATTTCCTGTCATAAATTAAATTTCTTTTGTCTAGATGTATATGCTGCATAAAGAGGCAGTATTCACTAATGATAATTAGATCATCCTCTTTTCTCGTGCATTGCCATTCCTACTGTTTAAAAAAAATTAGTTGAAAATTCCATCATGGCACTTAGTCAGAAAGAGTGTTCTATTGCCAGATTCCAAATCGATTACCGCCACCCTCATCACAATTCCAATGCAACATTACCCCATTTTGCCTAATGGGATTAATTCGTCCCAGAAAAGATTCTTCCGTTCCGGAATCTTTTTGAAATATCTCGACCAATTGCAAAATCCATACGCAGCCAGCCAAGGAAAATTTCCGCGAGTGATCGAAAGAAAAGTGTCCGGTTATTTATCCGGCCGGATGGTCCCGGACGACACCCCGGGAGTCGTTGCCGGAGCATCCCTGGTGTCGTTAGACCAGACGACCTGCAGGCATATGCTGATGACAATGGCAGCCTTGGTGTTACTTTAAGAATGAGGCCTGGACTCTTTCGGGGTGATTAAATGCGAATGTTCGGACCTTAATGTTGGATTGAAGCCAGCTTCGAATTAGCGGTCGGGGGAAGTGAAAGAAACGCGTTCCATTACTTCTCGTTTAAGATACTGATCTCTAAATGCCAGGGTTATTATCTGTATTCAATGGCCATTGAATGGTTTCCCGTTTGTTCTATCTTTATTCTATTAATTATGATTGCAGGCTTGTCGATCGTACTAAATCCTCTCATTTGGAAACATCCAAATTTTCTGTTCTGTAACAAATGCTTTGTTCCCATTTATTGGAGTCATATTTTTTTCTTGTGTGTGTGTGTGTAAAAATATATGCATGTATGTGTAAATGTAATAACATAATATACAGTAACTTAAAAGCTACAGCACTTAGTATACCATAACTTAATTCTATAGCTTTTAATTTATGATTATTTTTATTGATTATTATGATTAATCATAGATTATTATAATTATGATTATTCATTGACTATTATAACTATGATTAACCATGATAATTAATTTATTATGATTATTAGTTATGACTTACTTTAAATCTGATTATTTTTATTATTTCTGATTATTCCGATTTTTTTCTGATAGAGTATGATTTCGGGAATTATTATTATTTTTATCTGTGAAGCAGTAAAAAGTAGTAACAAAATTTTTGGATTGGGTTTGCTTAAACCAGAACCTTGTTAAAAATTTGGTTTTGGGCTCCATCTGATGCCGTAAATTCATGGACGAGTTTTCTCTCGCTGATAATGTTAAAATGTCGCCAAAAATATGTTCTATTTTTAAATGATTATATTAGAAGTTTTCTATCTTCTCGAATATTTAAATGCTGAGTTTAGTGTTATTATGTAAGCATATTTTCATTAAAATATTTCTTTTGATTTTGCAATTTTGTACATAATTCACTAGAAATTAAGCAACTGTGGGTCATATCTGAAGTAAATTTATGTAATTGGTATGACGCAATAATCAGTGTAATATAATTTACTTTAATTAACTTGGTTTAAAAAATATTGAACGAATTATATACTTATATCTCAATCAATTATTTTATATTTCATTGTTCGGTTTGGGTTAGCTTAAATCATTTTAGCACAGTTTATAATTTTCTGTCAAAAATTAGCTTTCTTTTCTCTTTCTTTTATCTAGATGTATATGCTGCATAAAGAGGCAGTATTCCCTAATGATAATTATATCACTATCATTCCTCGTACATTATCGTAACTACTGTACAAAAGAAATTAGTTGAAAATTCCATCATGGCACTTAGTCAGAACGAGTGTTCCATTACCAGATTCCAACTCGATTACCCCACCCTCATCACAATTCCAATGCAACATTACCCCATTTTTCCTAATGGAATTAATTCACCCCAAAAGAGATTCCGTTCCGGAATCTTTTTGAAATATCTCGCCAAATTGCAAAATCCATACGCAGCCAGCCAAGGACTATTTCCAGCGAGTGATCCAAAGAAAACTGTCCGGTTATTTATCCGGCCGGATGACTGAGGGTCCCGGACAACACCCCGGGGAGTCGTTGCCGGAGCATCCCTGGTATCGTTAGACGAGACGATCTGTAGGCAAATGCTGATGACAATGGCCGATCTCAGGTGTAACTTTAAGAATGAGGTCCTGGGCTCGTTCGGGGTGATTAAATTTGAAAGTTCGGACCTTCATGTTGGATTGAAGCCAGCTTCGAATGAGCGGTTGGGGAGAAATGGAAGAAACGCGTTCCATTACTTCTCGTTTAAGATACTGATCTCTAAATGCCAGGGTTATTATCTGCATTCAATGGCCACTGAATGGTTTCCCGTCTGTTCTATCTTTATTATATTAATTATGATTGCAGGCTTGGCGATCATACGAAATCCTCCCATTTGGAAACATCAAACTTTTCTGTTTTGTAAGAAATGATTTGTTCCATGGTTTTATATATTTTTTTTATCTTAGCCATCTAAGTGTGTAAAAATATATGTATGTGTGTGTATATGTTCCACCATAACTTAAAAGCTATAACAATAAAAGCTACAGCACTTAGTACAGGTCCAATTTTTTTTATTCCAGAGTTATTATTAGTTTTTATCTGGAACGCAGTAAAAAATTTCTTGGTTCGATTAAACAAAACCTTGTTAAATATTTCGGGATTGGCACCATTTGATGTCCTGATGACGTATAGCCACAGATTAAGGTCTTTCATAATGATTACAGTCAGAGATTACAGTCATTGATTAAAATGTCTCAAAACTAATGTTCAATTTTTAAATAATCGTATTATATGTTTTACATCTTCTAGAATATATAAACGTTGAGTGTAATGTTATTATGCAAGAATATTTTAATTAAAATTTTGTTTTGATATTATAATTTTGTACATAATTCACTTGAAACTAAGCAATGTGGCATATTTGAAGTAATTTTTTTTTGCGTATATGGCGTGGTGTTGGCCGACTTTAGTATAAAGTGTAATATATTTTACTTTAATAAACTTTCCTTGAAAAATATTCAATGAATAATAGATTATTATCCTTGAAATCCTGGTCTCATGGCCATGTGACTGGCGTTCTGGTATTTGGTACCACAGGACTCAGTTTCGTGATATTAATATAAAATATATATAATAATATATAATTTATAATTTTATACTAATTATACATTAATAATATAATATATTTACAATATATTATAATTTATAATAATATAATTATACATATATAATAATAATAAATAATTTTCTATTATGATTAAATTTCTTTTATCTTTACGCTGTATATAGTAAATAAATAGTCGTTATTCATTAATTATAATTAGATCATTCCCATTTTCTCGTGCATTATCGAAACTACCGTAAGGAAAAAAAATAGTTGAAAATTCCATTACGGCACTTAGTCAGAGTGTTCTATTGCTAGATTTCAACTCAATTACAGCCACCCTCATCACAATTCCAATGCAACATTAACCCATTTTTCCTAATGGAATTAATTCGCCCCAGAAAAGATTCTTCCATTCCGGAATCTTTTTTGAAATATCTCGCCAAATTACAAAATCCATACGCAGCCAGCCAAGGACCCTTTCCCGCGAGTGATCGAATGAAAACTGTCCGGTTATTTATCCGGCCGGATGGCTGAGGGTCCCGGACGACACCCCGGGGAGTCGTTGCCGGAGCATCCCTGGTGTCGTTAGACGAGACGATCTGTAGGCAAATGCTGATGACAATGGCCGATCTCCGGCGTCACTTTAAGAATGAGGCCTGGGCTCGTTCGGGGTGATTAAATGCGAAAGTTCGGACCTTAATTTTGGATTGAAGCCAGCTTCGAATGAGCGGTCGGGGAGAAATGGAAGAAACGCGTTCCATTACTTCTCGTTTAAGATACTGATCTCTAAATGTCTGAGTTATCTGTATTCAATGGCCATTGAATGGTTTCCCGTTTGTTCAATTTTTATTCTACTAATTATGATTGCAGTGGCGTAATCGAGTTGGAATCTGGTAATAGAACACTCGTTCTGACTATGTGCCATGATGGAATTTTCAACTAATTTTTTTTATGGTAGTTATGGTAATGTAAAAGGAAATGGGAATCATCTAATTAATATTAATGAATAATGTATCTTTTTTTTTCAGCATATACAGATACAGGGTGATTATTTTAATTTTAATCACCCTGTATCTGTATATGCTGAAAAAGATACATTATTCATTAATATTATTTATTCCCATATTAAAAATGCTGTAAAAAAAAGAAACACTCCTTACAATGAGTTCAAATTTGAACTGAAGATACTTAAAGAAGAAGGAAATGGTGCGGCCTCAAAAAAAAAAAAAATTCCGAAATCTTTTAATAGATGGCTTTGTAAGCGGCAGGAAAGAAAGTGAATTCGGCTGCCAGTGATATTTTGAATTGAAATTACAATGTATTTGGCATGAGTTGTACATTAAACTCACTGTAGTGCTCAATGTGCTTGATTATTTCGATTTTTGACGAAAAAATGAGCTCCAAATCATTCAAAAGTTTTGACACTGTTAGTGGAAAGTCCATCCACCACGACAAGATCCTGCCAAATTGGATTGGAAAATTCGGTAGAACTTTTTTCGATGCCTACCGTTTGATTCCTCATTATGACGATTATTTCTCTTTTATGCAGCATTTTTTGCTTTAATTATAATCAGATAATAGGGACTTTAATTATAATCACTTTGTAGATAAAAAGAAAGTTAATTAATGGCAGAAAATTATAAACTATACTAAAATGATAAAATATTGTTTACAAATTTCAGACACTTTTATTTGTGATCATTTTCCACTAGAATTGCAATTATTTAGAATTTTCAATGTTATTACAGAAAACCGAAAATTAGTTGGTAGGACATGCGTACTACACTGTATCCATATTGTACCAGCAGAAATTGAGGTCCTCATTTACATCCTCTAGACCAGCGGTCTCCAAACTACGGCCCGCCAGTGTCGTCAATCCGGCCCGCGACAACGAATAGCTTATTGTTGCTGTAATAATTTGATAAAAAAACACATTAAAACACTAGAAATTATAGATAATGGCAGAAAATTAAAACGATTTTGGCCCTTGGTACTTACTGGAGTAAACAATATGGCCCTAAAGCTGGAAAGTTTGGAGACCCCTACTCTAGACCATGAGTGGCCAAACCAAATGATCTTGCGGGCCACTTCGGAAATGCATCCAATCCCTTTTGCCAACTTTTTTATCACCAGTCCTCAATGCATGCTAAAAGGTCTCTCATATACATGCTAGCGTCTTTAAAATTTTTAGCGTAACTCAAGCACTAATGAATATCTTGACTTCAAATTTCCCACAGATATCAAGGACAGTGTCAGCAAACTAAAAAATAGAAAAAAAAATGAAATTCCATAAGCCCTGGGCATTTTAAATTGAAAATTGGTCTTAAAAATTTGGACAAAATAGTAAACTTTTGGACACAGTAGTATTTTATAAAATTGTAATAAATCTCACGGGCCAGAAAAATGTTCAAGGAGGGCCGCGGGTTGGCCACCCCTGATCTAAAGATTCGCAGCTTCTCACTAAATCTCTATTTTCCCTCCTCATCGAGCTCAACAGAAGAATTTACCCTCTTTAAGTTTTATCTTGCATCTCCGGCGGGCGTGACGAGGAGGGTTTTTTTTCAATTTGGATTAGGTTGTCGGATTTTGATCCGAATTCTCTGTTCCAAAATCTAATGCTTTATCCACTTGGCCATAAATAATGCAATGGAATAAATACTTTTATGGAATAAGAGGTGCCACAAGCACAACTTAGACATGACAGTGGATAGATAGAATGGTGGACATTGCGTACTGAAAGAATTTGCTCCGATGTATCACATGATCATTATAATGAACAACAAAATCACTGCAGGGGGTAATCATCAATTTAGGGCATGAAGGGCCAAGTGACTAGTGCTCGGTGTTAAGGTTCAAATCCCAGCGCTGCCATGGATATTGGTAGTGGCTCGGAATCCATTTTTAGCTATAGGCCCCGGTCTAATACGGCAGTAGAGCGTTACTCGTAGGGACTGGCAACTCTACCCCGTAAAAAAAGACAGCGTCACATAGCCAAGCCAAACTTATACCTACTGGAGCTCCATTACAGCAGAAGCTGCTCCCTTTCCTTTCAACTATGAGACCACACGAGCTCCTGGACTTGGTCTAGATGTCTACCAAACGTGATAAGACACAACAACAACACAAAATCACAAATATTCATGAATTAAGGAATCAGTTATACAATCTTCCTAATAAAAGTTGTAAATATTAGAATACATCTTTCATGCGCTCTAATCATGATCAGTAAAATATAAGATAATGAAATTATATTTAGGATTTATATTTAAATATTTCAATTCAAACGAAATTCTACTTTCTATTTTACAGCAGTCGATGTATTTGTGCTGTACTACACATTATCATGAATCCACGTAATTCTATTCATTTTAAATATGTAACACTAATTCAACAGACCAACGTGTGTTTAGGATTCATATCTAAGGAGTAACTAAATGTTATGACAGAAGGTTTGGTTTGGTTTTGTCACTCTATGGTCATTTTTTTGCACATGAAGGCTAATTAGACAGGGTCCTACAATTTAAAATGAATTCCAAACCACTAACAAACATTTATGCCACGTTACGAACCTGAAGTCTGCGGTACAAAAGGCCACAGGGCCATCCACTTGGCTATCAAGGATAAATGTCCTTTATTTCACTTGTTTTAATGAAAACATACTTGGAAACTACCACTAACTATCAGCGAACCGCTATCCCAATCAAAACCAGAACCATCAGTTTTTCAAAGCAGTGACTATAATGAATGGCACTAGTGGCAATTGAACCCTTTATACTTCATGCATATTAGCTAGCTCAATTACTATTGAGCAATTAGAAAGAGCATGAAATTTTATATTTGAAACTTGAATTTTAAGCGGGAACATGATTTTCTGATTTTTTTTCATACGATATAAAGTATTCTCATAAATATTTCAAAGATATTCTCTATAATTTAGTATTTAGAATAAACTTTATAAAATTTATAATTAACTAGAAGTTCTCTTCCATAAATGAATACATTCTATTACAAAATTTGAGTATTTAGCCAAAATTCCAGTATTGCAATGAAGCCAAAATATCCAAAATAAGATTACAAATTTTTTTTACGATTCTTTCATCTTTAAATATGTTTTCAAAGGTATAGTTTGCAATGAAAAAATATAAAATTATAAAAGTAACTACAACTGTCTCATGTAGATATTCTGTTCAAATTTTCATGTTTAACATGACCCCTTATTACGATAAACGTTACAGTTTAGACCATTATAGGTTTATATATTTTAATAGTATGAGTTTTACAGAGGTAAGAGTTAAAAAGAAAATTCTAGTCTTCTATATATTTTAAATTTAAATGATATACTTTTGTAATTGAACGGATATTTAAATAAGGGGTATAATCACATACTTATTAAAATTTCTTTTAAGATATACAAATTTTAATAAGAGCGAAGTTAATACTTTAATGTCATGTTCTGAGATAATTATTGCCTGCTATTTATGGAAATTACCAGATAAGTATAAATGCGTTTAAACCTTTTTTATCATGACGCTGAAAAAACGCAAAGCTGCATAGAGTTAGAAAGCATCTCACTAATTAAAATTTAAATATTAATAGGATGATGTCGAACTTAATAAATTTTTCGAAAAGTAAAATGGAAACATCTTGTAAAATCACTCAATTAAATTGAATCCAACTAAAAATTATATTATATTGATGTAATGTCAAATCATATAAGGGTTTTAATCACATTGTATTAATCATCGTGTACGCTCTTTAAAAAAAGGTATTTAGAGTATGTTTTTAAATCAGAAGTTGCTGAAATTGGTTTAATGAAATTTTCAAAAGTATTTGAATTATTTAGATCTCAAAAGTGCTATTAAATACGTTATGGTTTTATAACAGAAGTTCCAACTTGCTTTTAATAAAAAAAGAATGATCGGATTGTATCAAAGCATGGCAAAATAAAAAATCCCAACCTCTGAGGTTTTGTCTGGTTTGTTGTCACTCTAAGATCATTTTGTACACACGAGGGTTAAAATTATTGTATAAATATTAATAGGTTGATATGGCTTTAATGACTTGACTTGGCCCTTTGAATGTATGCTTAATGGAACATGGTTGACATGGTTGATATGGAACTTAGTATATATTTTGAAAAAAAGTAAAATAGAAACATCTTGTAAAATTAAAATCACTCAATTAAATAGAATACTAACAAAAATTATTTACTGAAGAACCTCAAATCGTATGCTTATCATTCTGTAAGCTTTTATAAAGGGTTTCAGAGTATGTTAGTTTAGAGTATGTTGCTGAATTAAAAAAAAATTGGTTTAAAGATATTTACAAAATTATTTGAATTATTCAGATCTCAAAAAGTGGTATTAAAAAACGTTATGGCTTTAGAAAAGAAGCGATCAACTGGCTTACATGTAGGTTGATTACAAAAGAATGATCGGATGTGAAGTAATTGTATTAAAGTATTATCACAAAATAAAAATTCCCATTCCGCTGGAGGAGATTGTTGCAGACACGGTTTTCAGAAAAGAAGAGATTAAATCGCGATTTAGACAGCATAGTTAAAGAACTGTCACCAGCAGCCCCATGCCTTGTGGCATTTTCCGAGATTCTACCATGTGAAACAAAAATACATAAGCAATTAAAAGAGTCTCCGCGGAAGACAATTCCTTCTGACAACGCTTATGTACGGGCTGTTGATAGTTTTGTGACTGACTGTCGCGGAGCAACCGAATTTACATATGCCCAAATGTATATATACCATTCTTATTTATTAGCGCAACAGCTCCATGGTGGGCAAAGGCCACCTGCTTACTTGCAGATTTGTGATGTTTCTTATGTTTTGGCATGTTTTGCGAAAAATATTTTCTTTTTTTATTGGGTAGGTTTGTCATCCTTACGCCCAGCAATCATATTAGACAGGGAGCTCCACCTTAAAGTGTATTTTGAACCACTACAAACATTCATGGCATCAAGAAACAGAAGTCTGTGGCACCAAGCGCCAATCGCTCGGCCATCAGGCCTCCTATATATATATATATATATATATATTTACACTTCATACACTATATACAAAACGTATATATACATTTCTTTTCATTGGAGCAACAGCTCCGATGTGGGCCAATATATAGGCATGTTTGTATGTGTTTTATGCAGATAATTCCTGAAGAAGAAAAAATTTAGTTTGTACGTTTATCCTTAGGCGCAAGCATCAAACACACATGAAATGAACATAAGAAGAATATTTGTTGTTAATTTTATTGTTCAATAATTCAAAGGCAATTGGTGTTTTGTGGTGACTTTAGGTATTCAGATCATACGAATTCGGATTTGTTTTCTTTATGTTTAAGACATTTTTACATGTCAGCATTGTCAAAAATGATGAAGAGTATTATATATGCAGAAATGTAAATCGCAAATAATTCTTTTTGTTAGTATAGTCATTTCAGTAGTTTTTGAAGCTTTTGAAATAGTTTTGAAGGGGATCATAAGTGGTGAACACACACATTTATTTTGTGTTTGAAATATCAATCAAAAGTACCATAAATTCGCATTAATAAATATGCATTTTAAAATATTGTCCAGCAGCACAGTAATTCTGTACAAAAGTAGAAAAACTTTTATTTAAAGTAGGATTATTTTAGTGATTATTTAATGTTACCAATATATGTTTTGAAATTATTTATTATGATTGTATTCAACAAAGGAAAATTATACAATTTTTAAAATATATAGTGCTGAAAGACCATTTTGAAATGAAAATATAAGCATTATACAAATTTCCTCAAAATTTATAGCAAAAAGCTTTTATATACTAATTTTCTTAATGGCAACAAAAGAAAATTTTAATAGTGATACATTTACTTTTGCCCAATATTGAATTGGATTTATTGATCCTTTTGTAATTATTAAAAAAGGAGGAAACTGTTCTACTTTTGAGAAAGCTCACGCTATTTTTCTTGAAATCCATGGAGGTCCATTAATTGCATAAAGTTGAATTACGCTAAAATTAATTAAAGTTGAATGTTAAATTATTTAAAAAAATTGCTGCAATCCCAGTTATTCTTTTTGTATTTATACTGTATACATTATAGACTTTGTATAGAATTAATTGTTAGTAATCTAACCTGTTATATTTTTATAAATTTTATTAAAGTTAGATGCTACATTGACATTATATATCTTTAATAAGGATAGTGATGCAAATTCAATTTACAAAAATAACTTTACCGTTAAGAAATATACACACACACACATATATATATATATATTATATACCAAATGAAAAATGTATTTATTTAAATTGGGAGAATGATAGATAAAAATGGCTTAATTTTCATAAAAAAATATTAGTTTTTTTTGTAATTCGTGGTTAATCCAAAATATTTGAATATGGATTCTCTGTAGTAATTGGCAACGCTGTATACATATATATAATAAATGTCCAATTAATGCAGCCGGATTCTTTGGCATTAATCTGACAAATTTGAACTACATTGTTATAACTTATTGAAGAGAGAATTGCACCAGATTCCTAGATTATCTATACAAGATGATGCAACTCCAGAGGATATTGGCAGATTCAGTAGCCACCTCAACAAATGGGGGCCTGATGGCCGAGTGGCTAGCGCTCTGGCGCTCAGCACCACAGGTTTTGGTTTCGAAATCCCGGCGGTGCCATGGATGTTTGTAGTGGTTCGGAATGCACTTTAAACTGTAGGTCCCTGTTTTTAGCCTAACGTGTGCACAAGATGACCGTAGAGCGACAAACCAAACCAAACCTCAACGAATTTAAATTGACATAGGCAAAGAAATAGAATATATTTTGAAAATGCAGGTGTACTAGTGGATGAAAGATCCTTTTACCTCAAATAGCGAAGAGGCTGATACAACTCTTCAAGAGCTGTTAGAAATTAGATATGATGAAGAAAATAAATATAAATTTATGGCAAAAACTCATGGAAAGATAAAAAAAATGGCCTCTAAAAATCCCTTACACTGATTTGGGGAAAAGGATGTTCAGTTCATTGATATCTTCTATACCTCCTATCTTGTGGAATCAGGCTTTAGTGCTGTTTATCATATTACGATCAAAGAAAGAAATTACCTGGATATTCCAAAAGAGGAGATTTATATATGATGGACATCAATTTTACATAATATATATGCATAATGGACAACAATTTTACATAATCGATACGAATGATGCCCAAAAATTTTACATGATTAATATGCATGATGGACAAAAATTTTAAATAATTGATAGTGATAAAACAAGGATTTACATGTGGAAAACAGTGGAATTGTTTTAGAAGCTCAAATACATAAAACTCTAAAAATATTTAACTACAGTAAATTACAGTAAGTTGTTTTTTTACAGTAAGTTGTTTTTTATTCTACCAAACTTAGCAGAAGTCCAACTTAAAATATTTGGTAAGTAATTATTATCCTATGCTTTTACTTGTTGCTTTATAAATTTTATAAAGTAAAATTGCTTCCTAACTTTATAAATCATAATTACTGTGAAACTGGCAGGCGATTAAAAATTTTACTACCAACAGAGATAGAAAAGTGGGCGGTAGGTATGAAAAGGGTGTCTACCCCTGGTCTATAGAATTTGTACAATAATCCAAAAAAAATTTTTTTTTCTATATTCCATGTATTTATTTATTAAAGTTAAGTGATTAGCTAATTGTTTTTATTGTTATTCTTTATAATTATTTGTATTTATTAGTATTCTTTGTATTTATTGTTATTTATATGCAAATATGATGACGGACAACAATTTTTGCATAATTGATACGCATGATAAACAACAAACAATAATCCGGAAAATATTTTTTGTTTTCTATCTTCCATGTATTTATTTATTAAAGTTAACTGCTTATTATTTATTGTTATTATTATATTAATATTTATTATTATTATTATTATTTATTGTTACTATATGCAAATATGAGGATGGAAACAATTTTACATAACTGATATGCATGCTGCATGAACAATTTTACATAACAATATGCATGCTGCACAACAATTTTACATAACAATATGCATGATGGGAAACAATTTCACATAGCTGATATGCATAATGAACAAAAATATTTTCCGGATTATTGTTTAAATTCTATAGATCAGATGTAGTCACTTTTTTTATGTCTCTGTTGATAGTAAAATTTTCTAACACATTATTATATTAGTATTTATTATTATTCTATGTAAGTATTGTTATTTTTTTTAAAATGAAGATTTATATTTTCAAAGAAAAAAAGTCTTAAAAAATCCATTGAAATAAAATGTCTTGGTTTAAAGAAATTCAAACTAAAATTAACATTTAAATTTTTTAAACCGATATTTCCATCCACCATCAAAGCGTATATTTATTGCAGATAAAAAAAATCAATTCAAAAAAAAAAAAAAACTTCAAAAAAAAGAAATAAAAAAAATTGTTTATCATTTCTAATTATTTTTAATTTTAAAAATATTCCTTTCGTTACTTTCGAAAAGAACCTTATTAAAAAAATTAATTATTTATGAAAAAGACCAAATTCTTCGAGCAAATTGGTTTAAAATGAGAAATTCGTTCCTCGGTTTGAAATAAACTATTAATGAGCCTCTAATTAAAAATATTTTTTTTTGCCCTTCTGAAAAACACAAAAATTTCTAAAAATTCTAAGCGGATTATCTAACACAGCATTTTTAATTACTTCTCTGAATATTTTTAAAACATTTTTTCCACCTAACAAGAATTTTTAAAGAAAAGACTTCAAATTTTATTTTAGCTAAGAAATTGATTAATGTTTTTTTAGAATCATTTAATTGAAATATTTGAACCTTTCTTTTCAGATATGATTAATTAAATGAAGGTGAAATAATTCATTCTTAAATGAATTTATTTTTAAATTAAATTTATAATTTTAGAATAGTTTATAATTATATGTTATATTTTAATTTAATACTTAAAGTGTATAATTAATATACAATAGAAAACAGGCATACAAATTTTGTATTCTATTATCAAATATAAAGTGTAAAATTAAATTAATATCATATAAAAACAAAAATTAATAAATTAAATTTTATAAATGTTTTGCAGCAAATCATTTTTGACACATTTAGAAAGTTTAACAATTTTTTTTTTAAATACGACATCATATTTATATCTTTTAAATATTTAAACATTATCAAAATTTAACAATTGAATCTTAAAATCGTTTAAAAATATTGTTTTGAAAGTGTGCATTTACTAGTTAATTTTAATATTTGTTTAAACAAAATACAGAAAACGCTAATATAAAGGAATTTGCTATTATAAGGGACGCTAATATGAAACCCTATATAAAGGAAAGCTAATATAAAACACTACTTAAAGGTACATGCTATTCTTTCTCTTATCAAAATCAAATCTAATTTCTGTTCATAATTTTAAAAAAAAAGTTCAAATTTATTATTAATAAAACTTTTTAACATAATTCTCTCAAAATATACAAATTAATTTTGCTTAGGCATTAATTTAATAAAAATTTTTTTAAGTATTAAAAACACAAATCACATTAATGCCAGGTATAAATAACTGATAAATTTTGTATGTTTCGTAATAATTAAGCTAAAATTAAATATTCAAAGCATTTTAAAATTTGTAATATTTAAAAATTAAAAAGTTAATTTTATTAATTAGTTCAGTTAACACTACCTTTATCAACTTATATACCATCAAATTTAATTATTTTTATTTTAATAATTATTAAAAATATCTCCGGTCTTTGACATTAAATTAAGTTCAAATGGTACAACTTAGATTTTATTCACAATCTTCAAAAAATGACGATAACCTTCTTTTTCATTCCAATTTCTGTTTACGACAGTTTTCCAGTTAGTAACGTTTAATTCTTTAAAATTTGCCTCCATACAATCGGGCCATCTCAACTTGACCTATCCCTAGTTATAATTCAAAAAAAAAAAGTAGTATAGTTGAGAAAATCCTAAATGTCCTGTTCATTCGGGCATATGTGACCCACAAACCTTATATGTCCTATCTTGATGAATTTAATGATAGCTGCCTCCTTAAACAATTTATATAATTCAAAATTATGCCGTTGCCTCCACAATCCATTCTCAATCACAGTGACAAAACCCCCTTTCTAAGAGCCTTTCGCGTCAAAGATGGTCCAACTGTTCAGCCTGGGATTTAGTTAAAGTCCGAGTATCAGATCCATAGGTAAGCACAGTTCTAATGATTGCTATATGTAATATAATTTCTGTATATCTCTTTGATTAATTGTAACTTTCAGAAAGTTCTTACACCATGAAGACAGTGATTAGCTGCAAAGAATAAGTCTTTTATTTCAATACTTATGTCATTTAGAGTGTTAATGCTTGAATCAAATTAAGTAAAATAATCAGCCACTTCAAATTAAAAATCTTTCTCAGCCTTAAAAATATTTATAGCTTCCCTGACTTTTAGTAGCCGGCATATTTTTTATCTTCATTAATAATCAACAAATACATCCGTTCAACCGACTTTAAAGGCTGAAGACATACCTCCAATAAAACAGCAGTAAAGCATATCTCCAAATATAGCAATTTTAGTACCCGCAAATATATATATAAATAAAATCAAAAAATAATAATATAAAAATAAAATAAATTTATATATATATAAAATATATTAATTTTGATTATATAATGCAAAGTGATAAAATAATATATTAATATTATATTATTTTTCATGCTTTTATATAACATAATATTTTTTATATTTAAATGTACTTGAAAAAGCTATTAATTTTTGTGGCATCTATCTCATTGTTATTTTATAATCAAAATAAATATTTTTTACAATTATCTAATAAAAGATATCATCCGAATGACTTTTCATATATATAACCCTATGAGTTATTAAATCACATGAAATAACTAAAACACGTCAGAATCTATATGTAATAGTAAAAATTAACATATCTATCCATATCTAATAATGACGCTTCATCCCATATGTAACAATGGTTTTCATTTATTTTGCGATGTGTTATTTATAGTTAAGGCACTTTGAGTCATTCGCCATAATAATAAATTGCATGTATGGCAGATTCAGTTACTTAGCTTCACTGGGAAGAACCCCTACTCTGCCACTCACATCTCATTTTTTAGTGAGTTTGAAAGAAGTCTCCCAAATGAGACATCAAGGGAGCCTAGCAACCTTCCTCATCCTCATCCTCTTCCTCGAGCCCATCTGCAGGAAGTTTCGGTCTACTATTTATACTATTCGGAAACCAACTTTCCCATATACTTAATCGAATCCAGTGAAAAGTCGAGGTACGTTTTCCTGTCTTCTCCACGGTTAGAAATTGGCCCATTATCCCCAGGCCATTTCTAGAACATGTTGCAATAAGTGATTATAAAGGTTGTTTGTAGCAATAAAATAATTAAAATATTGTTTCTAAAAGTATTCTATAACAATAAAAGAACATGTTTGTCAGACATAATTATTATAACATTTTCAAATATCCTCTTAAAATAATAATTTTGTAACATTTTATAAAAATGTCCTAATGTTATGTGAAGAAATGCCATCAGAAATATTATACTATAATAATAATTTTATAATATGTTATTAAAATATTCTGTAATAATAAAAATTTTGTAAGATGTTTTTAGAAATATTTTGCTATAACAATAATTTTGTAATATGTTTAACAGAAATTTTCTATTATAATAATAGTTTTATAATATGTTATTAGAAATATTCTTATAATAATAAAATATTTTTTGTAATACATTATCAGAAATATTCTACAATAATAAAAATTTTGTATTCACATAATCTTTTTTCCTTTTTTAAAATTCTTCAATACACTTTTCGCAACCTTTTCATTTTTAAAGTAGTTCCGAAGTGTTCTTGTGCTATTAAATTATCAGTACAAAATCTCTTAAGGAAAGCTCTGAAAGAGGATCCACTTTCCCATCTTTAGTAAGCTAATTTAAGGATCTATTTGGATGGAGATGCGAAATTATCCATTTAGTCATTACTGAAAGCTTGCACTCAACTAAAGGTTATAAAATATTTCGAAATTAACTGTGACAATCCTTTTTAAGTAGGTTCCCTTTGTTCAGTTTTCGTATTTTCAATTTCAAGAAAGTAGTAAATTATTCAGAACGTTGGAGATTTCAGCAAAGAATAAAACTTAAAAAAATGCTTTTTGTTAAATATTCTTTTCAAATTTATTTGTATTATGAATTTGAAAAAAAAAAAATGTGCTAAAGCACATATAGAAAACGAATGCATCAAAATGGAGAAGATTATGTAGCTAAGAGAAAGAGATTAGCGTTTCTTGAAACTTAAAAGAAATATTCTTTTTTGTGGTGTGAAGGGATATTATCTGATTGCGTTGCCAAAAAATCACAAGAAAATTCTCATTAATTAATATTTTTAGTTAAATGAAAGCTTTAATCTACTGTTAAAATACCATTTTATGCTATTTTAAACAAAAGCCGTTTACAGAAGAATTATGAATAAGAAATGGAGTCATAACTCTTGACACTTCTTATTCACATATTCTTTCATAATTCACATTTGTGATTCATAATTCACATTTGTGATTCATGATTCTTTTTTCAATTCTTTCTATTAGCTCACACTCTGCCTATATATCTCTTGTTCAAATTTTCAATCATTAATAAAATACTTTTTATTCATCCACTCAAGTTCAAATACATTTTGAAGTTGTAGTGGATGACACTTGAGGTTAATACAGTTTTTCAAATATTAATTCAGTAATTAAATGTAATTAATTATTTTTAGTTGTTTTTAGGTTTAAGTTGCATATATCTACTAATAGATGGCGCCAGATAAACTTAAAAATTAATGAAATTGTTTATAAAGGACTTTCTGCAATGTAGTGAAAAAAAGTAGGAATTGACTTTAAATTTTTTTTTATATTACTTGTTCTTTGGAATGAGGGGATATTATCTGATAGTGTTGCCAAACAAATTACAGAAAAATTTTATTAATTAATTTTTAAGGGAATAAAAGTTGAATTGAAATTGTTAAAGTTTTAGTTGAATAGTTTAGCTTTATTCTACTGTTAAATTGTCATTTTATACATTTCAATCAAAAGTCATTTACAGATGAATTACGAATGAAAAAATGGCATAATAACTCTTGATATGCTCTTATTCACATTAGTGATTCATAATATTCTTATTTGAGGTGAAGGTATATTATCTGATTGCTTTGCTAAAAAGTCATAGGAAAAATCTTCTTAATTACTTTTCAATTAAATAAAAGTTTTATCCTATTATATTGTTAAATTATTTATATTGTTTTATATTGTTATATATTAATTAATTATATTTATATTGTTAAATTGTTGTTTTATGCTATTTTAATCAAAAGTCGTTTACAGAACACGTCAGTTTACGTCAAGATACAACAAGTAGTTTCGAGATTCTCTCTTCTTTTAAAACAAATATTTTTTTTTTTTTTTTTTGAATATTTAAACAAAATAAATGTTTTAGAATATATTTACTTAATTAAACAAGAAAATTTTTGAAAGCGATTCTTAATTTTTTTCACTCAAATTCTTAAAACTGTTTCATTAATGAATAAAAGTCTAACTTTAAAATGCATTAAATACGAATTATGCATCACAAATGTGAATAAGAGCATGTCAAAAGTTACGACGTCATGTCTCATTCGTAATTCTTCTGTCAAAGATATTTGATTAAAATAGCATATCATGAAAATTTAACAGTCGGATAAAGTTTTTATTTTAAAAAAAAAAATTATTAATAAGACTTATAATATGATTTTTTTTATACTATTATATTCATTCATTAAAAAAATATTTCAATAAAATTGGAATTTTTTCTATAAAATCACTTCGTTGTTCATCTCATGAAAAAAAAAAAAAAAAAACTAATGCCATTTTAACTATATTTTAAGTATTATAAATATAAAAACGTTTATGCATATGTATCAATATAAGTAAGTGTGGAAACATTAAAATAAGTTAAGAAAGTATAATTCATTGGTGTTTAAAGCTTTCTTTAAAGAATAAATTTTAATTTTCTTTTCAAAAATAACTACTCCACTTCCTAATTTCAAACTTTGTTTCAAGGTAGAAACATACCCTACCCCTTTTTTATCCCTTGCCACAAACAGCTGATACATAAACTCTCCTTAACTTTCCACCTGGCAGGTTTTCATGCTAAGTGAAAATATGTTTTCCTAACACACTCCCGGTTCATAAAGTTCATAAAATACGCCCTGCCTTCCCCGGCCCTGCCCTAATTGAAAACACCGACATCGTTAAACTTTTCGAGTAGAGGATTCCTCCACACCGTCGTTTCACCCTGCACAAATTACCTACAACAGCCAGCAGAATTTCCTGAGGAGAATTTTTAATTACTTTCTCTAAGATAATGACGTGTTGCGAGGTGCATTCGGTTCCCAATTTGCGATAGGGCCCCTTTTCTCCTCTTTTGTCTCCTACAGGAGGTGGCCTGGAGGAATCTTATCAATGGCACAGGGGGCCATCACTGCGTCGCTGTCAATAAAGGTCGGACATAATTAAGAAAGTGCACTTTAAATTTTTGCAAAGATAAGGCTTGTTTGGGGATAATACTTGTTGAAAATGGGGAGAGTGATTTTGAAAGTTAAGTTTTGATTATCTACTAACTTCTGTTCGTGAAGATGCAAGTAGTTTCGCGATACCCTTTTTTTTTATTAAAAGTTGAATTGAAATTGCTAAAGTTTTAGTTGAATAGTTTAGCTTCATTCTACTGTTAAATTGTCATTTTATATATTTCAACCAAATGTCGTTTACAGAAGAATTACGATTGAGAAATGACGTCGTATCTCTTGACATGTTCTTATTTACATTTGTGATTCATAATATTTTGTTTTTGGGGTGAGGATATTATCCGATTACGTTACCAAAAAAATCACAGGAAAATTCTTATTAATTAATTTCTTTACTATTAAATTGTCGTTTTATACTATTTTAATCAAAAGTCGTTTACAGAAGAATTACGAATGACAAATAACGTCTTAACTCTGGACATGTTCTTATTCGCATTTGTGATTCATGATTCGTATTTAATATAGTTTAATTTTCGACTTTTATTACTTAATGAGACATTTTTAAACATTTCAGTGAAAAGGTTAAGAACTGCTTTCAGAAATGTTCTTGGTTAATAAAGTGAATATCTGTTAATTTTGCTATTTTTTAAATATCTTTTTTTCTAGGGTTAAATGGGATTTATGCAGCGTAATTTCTTTTACGTTCAGAATTTTTTCTATTTAAATTCAGAACGTATTTTATTTTGCCATAATACTTGTTTATTTCTGCTGTGATTTTTTTTTTTGAAGTCTCGCATTTATTAAAATGGATAAAAGAAATGTTATTGATTATAATTAAAAACATTTAAATATCATTTATGAGGAATTTAATATAACTGCCCCACATAAATACTTTATTTCATATTAATTTAGTGTATTTATTATTTAGAATTATGATCAATTATTTTCTTTTTAATTTATCAATATAAAGCAATTTATATAAGGTACCAAATGATTCCGTTAGAGATTTCTTACATTATATAGTGGCTCCTAAAAGTTTTCGTACACAAAAATTTGTAGAAAAACTAATTCGAATATAAAGTTCTATATTTGTCATATCATCTTCATAATTGAATAAAATGAAATAAATCCGAGTAATTTTTAATAATATTGATGTATTTTCTTTTTATAAAAATGAATGTGCAAAGAGACAAGGAAAGAACATGTTACAAAAATGATGTATCCCGAAACATTTTTTAATAAATTCATAAATTAAATTATGGTCTCTATTTTTTTTTTTTTTTTTTTTTGCATTTTGGTGACATGTAAAAACATTTTTAATCAATCATTTTTTTCTTTGATTTCTTTCTTCATTACATACTATTATTTAAAAATGACCGACAGTTGTAAAAAAAAAAAACGGCGTACGAAAACTGATTATTTTTCGTTATGATAGTGGCAAATCAGTTCCGAATACCACAAAATTTGTAAATTTATCCCATTCTACGGTGCAATGCATAATAAAATGCTTAAAAGAAGAAAAGCGGATCAAAAACTATGTGGGAAAAAGCGTCACAAAATGTAATTCAACATGATCAGAGATTTAAATGTTTAAAAAAAAAACGTGATAATCTATATTTTTCTATACTAATTTCTTAGCTGTAAAAGTTTCATAAGATAAATTCATAGTTGTAAAATGTTCGTAAAACAAGGAATAAGGATTATTTTATTTTCCGAATGTCACATCCACTATTTGCCATTTTTGTAATTTCCAGTACTGACCAAATAATCTCAAATATATTCCCAAAATTTCAAGAACTGTTGATATTTTTACTGTTATTAACAGATTCAATTTTGCGAATATCCAAATAATCTAGAATATTGAAAACTCGAAGCAGACCCCATCTTGATTCAAGGGAAGAGAACTATTTCTGTTCTTTCTTGAATCTGTTGTTCTACATTGTGTGTCAATTTTATGTGTGAGGCAATTTCATATGCACAAAAATATCATAAAAACCATACTCATGAATCAGGAAGAATGCGATATGTTCTTAAATATGCCTTCATTGCTTCAGCTAATTGCTTTATTAAAGTAAAAATAAAGCAATTACCTCAAGCAATTAAAGGCATTAATAAAGCAATTGTCTAAAGCTTGCTAATTGCTTTATTAAAGTAAAAAAATATCGCCATTAGAATGTTAATTTGATTTGTTTCTATCGTCCTTTTAACTACTGAACATTCAGTGTGTATGCCTGGACTGGTCATGTTAAATCTGTAATCCGAATATCCTTCCTTTGGGCTTAACAATGAGGACTAAAACCTCCCGAATAGTCTCTCTAGCGATATCCGTTTAAAGTTGTAGTTAAAGTAACTGATTTCTGTAATGCACCCTTAGTAACATCGAATAATTGCTCAACCAGATTGAATCAACTGAACACTCCGTATGTATACTAGGGATGATCACGTTAAATCTGTAGACAGGAATATCCATTCTTTGGACTTAACAATGAGGGGAAAATCACCCAAATGGTCACCCTAGTGGTATTCGCTTAAAGGTGTAGTTGTTAAACGTAAGTGTACTGTAATTGATTCCTGTGATCCCTTAGTAACACTGAATCGGCTGCATTCCTGGCGTTGTGGCGCGAATAACAAATGTCAAAATGCCCAGCATCCGAAAAACAACAACAATATAAATAAATGCATCTTTGTTAAATATCAATAAAATATTTTTTATTAATACTTGAAAAATAAATTTTGCATCAATAAAAATATTGCCATAATAAAAATAATTAAATTAATTCAACTTAAAACTTATTAAAACAAAGTAATTATAAATAATTAGTTAAAGAAAGTCTATTAACAATTAATTAGTATAAATTAGTGAGTGAAAGACTTTTTGACATCCAAGTATATCTAATTACAAAGCATTATTCTAGTTCAATCTCCAAAAAAAAAAATTATAAAAAAAAATAAAATAAAAAAATATATATATAAAAAAAAAGAGAATCTCGAAACTACATGTTGTATCTTAACGTACAACAAGAGTTAGTAGATAATCAAAACTTAACTTTCCAAACCGCTCTCCACATTTTCAACAAGTATCATCCCAAAACAAGCCCTATGTTAAAAAAAAAAATCCATAATTTAAAGCACACTTTCTTAATTATGCCCGACACTTATTGAGAGTGACAGAGTGATGGCCCCGTGCCATTGATAAAACTCCTACAGGCCTGTAGAAGACAAAAGAGGAGCAGGGGCTCCTATCGCAAATCGGGAACAGAATGCAGATCGCAACGCGTCGATTCTCACACACCATTATCTTGGACAGAGTAATTAAAACTCTCCTTAGGAAATTCTGCTCGCTGTTACAGGTAATTTATGCGGGGTGCAACAACGGCGTGGAGGAATCCTCTACTCGAAAGTTTAACGATGTCGGCGTTTTCAATTAAGGGTAGGGCTGGTGAAGGCAGGGCGTATTTTATGAACTTTATAAACAGGGAGTGTGCTAGGAAAACATATTTTCACTCAGCACGACAACCTGTCAGGTGGAAAGTTAAGGAGAGTTTATGTATCGGTTGTTTGTGGCAAGGTAAAAAACAAAGGGAAGATGCTACTACCTTGGAGCAAAGTTTGAGATTTGAAGTGGAGTAGTTGTTTTTGAAAAGAAAAATTAAAATTTATTCGTTAAAGAAAATTTTAAGCACTTATAAATTACATTTTCTTAACTTATTTTCATGTTTGCACACTTATATTGATATATATGCATACACGATTTTGTTTTTATAATACTTGAAATATGGTTACAATGTCATTTGTTTAAAAAAATTTCTGGAGATGAATAAGAAAGTGATATTTTTTTAAGAAAAAGTCCAATTATTTTATTGATACACTTTTTAGTGAATAAACATAATTGAATAAAAATATCATATTAAAATTTAATTTATTTAAATTAGGTATAAAAATATATTTGAATTAATTTTTTAAAATATTTGTGGATAAATTATTTCATAAGAAAACTTTAAATTTAAATTTTCAACTTTAATAATATTGGTTTCAAAAAGTTGCAAACAATATAACAATACACACATTTGCAATGAATTAATTTAACTTTGTATGGATCACTTTATGAATACTGTTTCATAAAGAAAAGATGTTTGAAACCGTTTCAGATCTAACGATATTTAGAACAGCAAGAGCCAATATAAAACAGATGAAAAAAAATTAAATTTGAAAAAAAAAAAGTTTGTACAAAATAAATATGATATTCAATAAAACTAATATGAATTAATTTAGCTTTGCCGGTACGTACGCTTTATGAATACTGTTTCATAAATAAATGATGTTTGAAACCATTTAAGATTTAACCATATTTAGAACCGCAAGAGCCAATATAATACAGATGAATAGTTTTAAAAATACAAATATGATATTCAACAAAACTACTAGGAATTAATTTAGCTTTTGCCCGTATCACTATGTGAATACTGTTTCATAAAGATATGATGTTTGAAACCATCTACATGTGTTAAATTTAAAAATTAATGAAAGAATTTAATTATTATTAATTAGTTAAAGAAAGTTTATTAATAATTAATATAAATTAGTGAAGGAAAGACTATTTGCCATCCAATTATATCCAATTACAAAGAATTATCTTTGGTTAAATCTTCAAAAAAAAAAATTGTTTTTAAAAAGGAAATGTTAAAACTACTTGTTGTAGCTTGACGTACAGCAAGCGTTACTAGACAATCAAAACTTAACTTTCAAAATCCCTCTCCCCATTTTCAACAAGTATTATCCCAAAACAAGCACTATCTTGCAAAAACTCCTTAATTTAAAGTACACTTCCTTAATTATGTCCGACCACTATTGAGAGCGACGGAGTGATGGCCCCGTGCCATTGATAGGATTACATGTAGGAGACAAAGGAGGAGCAGGGGGCTCTTATCGCAAATCGGGAACAGAATGCACCTCCCAACACACCGATTCTCACACGCCATTATCTCGGAGAAAGTAATTAAAACTCTCCTTAGTCAACTCTACTCGCTGTTGCAGGTAATTTATGCGGGGTGCAACGGAGTGTGGAGGATCCTCTACTCGAGAGTTTAACGATGTCGGAGATTTCAATTAGGGCAGGGCTGGCGAAGGCACGGTGTATTTTATGAACTTTAAGAACCGGAGTGTGTTAGGAAAACATATTTTTCCCTTTGCACGAAAACCTGTCAGGTGGAAAGTTAAGGAGTGTTTATGTATCAGCTGTTTGTGGAAAGTAAAAAAAAAAAAAAGAACGGGGGGATGCTTATACATTAAAACTAAGTTTAAAATTAGGAAGTGGTGTAGTTGTTGTTGAAAAGAAAATGAAAATTTATTTGTTAAAGAGAGTTTTAAACACTAATAAATTATATTTTCTTAACTTATTTCCATGTTTGCACACTTATATTGATATATATGCATAGACGTTCTTTATATTAAGAATACATGAAATAGTTGCAATAGCAGTTGTTTCAAAATTGATGAATATGATGAATAGGAAAATGATTTTGTTTAGAAAAGATTCCTAATATTTTATTGATACATTTTTAATGAATTAATATAATTGAAAAAAATTATATGAAAAATCTTATTAATTAATTTTTTTGTTAATTAAAATCTTTATGCTACTGTTAAATTGTTATTTTAATCTATTTTAATCAAAAGTCTTTTACAAAAGAATTACGAATGAGACATGGAGTCGTAACTTTTGACATGTTCATATTCATATTTGTAATTTATAATTCGTATTTAATGCATTTTAACTTTTTGGCTTTTATTCACTAAAGAAACATTCTTAAGAATTTGAGAGAAAAAAAAAATTAAGAATTGCTTTCAGAAATTTTCTTGGTTAATAAAGTCAATATATTACAAAACATTTATTTTGTTTAAATCATCAAAAAAAAAATTTTTTTAAAAAGGATATCTCGGAAATATTTGTTGTATCGTGACTTACAACAAGCATTAGTAGATAATCTTTAACTTTTATAATCACTCTCACCATTTTCAACAAGTATTACCCCAAAACAAGCATTATCTTGAAAAAAAATCCTAAATTTAAAGTGCACTTTCTTAATTATGTCTGACCCTTATTGAGGTGACGGAGTGATGGCCCCCATACCATTGATAAGACTCCTCCAGGCCACCTCCTGTAGGAGACAAAGGAGAAGCAGGGGCTCCTATCGCAAATTGGGAACAGAATGCACTTCGCAACACGCCGATTCTCACACGCCATTACCTTGGAGAAAGTAATTAAAACTCTCCTTAGGAAATTGTAACTCGCTGTTACAGGTAATTTATGCGGGGTGCAACGATGGTGGGGGAGGAATCCTCTGCTCGAAAGTTTAACGATGTCGGTGTTTTCAATTAAGGACAGGGCTGGTGAGGGCAGGGCGTATTATATGAACTTTATAAACCAGGAGTGTGCTAGGAAAACAGATTTTCCCTTTGCACGAAAACCTGTCAGGTGGAAAGTTAGGAGTGTTTATGTATCAGCTGTTTGTGGCAAGGTGGAAAAAAAGCGGGGGGCTACTACTTTAAAACAAAGTTTGAAGTTAGGAAGTGATTTACTATCTTTAGAAAGATAATTAAAATTTAGTCGCTAAAGAAAGTTTTAAACACTAATAAATTGTATTTTCTTAACTTATTCTCATGTTTCTACACTTACATTGATATATATGCATAGAAGATTTTAGATTTATAATACTTGAAATATAATTACTATAGCATTTGTTTCAGAAATTTTCTTAGTTTGCTTAGGAAAGTGATTATTTTTTTTTTTAGAAAAATTCGGAATATTTTATTGCTATATATTATAATAAAAATCATATGAAAATTTAATTTATTTTAATTAGATGTAAAAATAAATATTTGTAATCCTTCATTTAAAAGATTTTTGGGTAAATTAATTAATAAAAAGAAGAATCTAAAGATTCATTATTTTTGAACGTAAATATATCGCTTTAAAAAAGTTGCAAACAAAATAATATTTCACAAAACTGCAACAAATTAATTTAATTTTACACGTATCATTTTGTGAATACTGTTTCATAAAGAAATGATGTTTGAAACCATTTACATCTAATGGTATTTTGAACAGAAAGAGTGAATATTAATCAAATAAATAGTTTCAAAAAATATCACATTCAACAAAACTATTGGCAATTATATTTAACTTTGTTCATATCCTTTTGAGGATACTTTTCATAAAGAAATTATGTGTGAAACCATCCAAAATATAAAGAAATGGTGAACTGCAAGTGTCAGTATGAAGCAAATGAAAGTCTTTATAAAATAAATATACTAAATATAAATGGGAAAAACCCCTTAATTTAAAGTACAGTCTCTTAGTTATGACAGCGACAGAGTGAAGGCCTCTTCGCTATTAATTTTCAACCTTAATGAAACTTCCATATAAAATTAAGATAAATAAAAATAATTTGAAAACTCTTTTCTATTTAAGGCCTCATGCTCCACTAATGCATGCCTCGAATAACCTTCTGACGAGCGTTGAGGAGAAGTTATGCCTACAGTGAAGATATTTCGGTGTACATAAAAGTCCGCGTTTTTGTGCCTTTTGAGCTGAAAATACAGAAATCTACCAGGGCAGCCACATTATCAATGCAAAAAGCTTTATACACATTATCACCATCGTTACACATTTCTGAAAGCAGAACCTGCAATGGATATCACCAGAGGTTTCAACTTCCTATATGCTAGCATAAGATCTCGAAGGACATCAGCAGCAGAAGGACATCAGCAGTCATTCTCCTACACACTAGCACCTCTACTGTGCACGTTTTCACTGTCACGAATCAGACTATTAAAAAATAAAGTTCAACCATCGTCGTCTCCCCAATAGGGTTTTTCCCTTTGACAATGTCGAGAAATCAGAAAATCAGCTTACTTAAACTTGCTTAAAATCAGCTTATCATAAACACATAGCACACATATTAGACTTGCTTAATTCTAACTACTCTTAACTGCAGTTAAAGAGAATATATATATTAAAAACGTTGAACACGTTATAAGTCTAGTATAGGCCAATACGTTATGATTCATTATCATTAAATCTGCTACATTCCTGATCTTATAGTGGGATTAACAAAGGTCAAGGTTAAGCATTCGAAAAACAACAACAATATAAATATATACATCCTTGTTTGATTTGAATGAAATATTTTTATTAATACTTGGAAAAATAAATACATGCATCAAACAAAATATTGCAATATTAAAAATAATCAATTAATTAAACTTAAAACATAGTGAAAAAGAAAGACTTTATCATCCAAATATGTATTACAAAGCAATTATTTTGTTTAAATCTTCAAAAAAATTTAAAATAAAAAAAAGGTAATCTCGAAACTAGTTGTTGTGTCTTGACGTACAACAAGCGTCAGTAGATCATCAAAACTTAACTTTTAAAACCACCCCCATTTTCAACAAATATTATCCCTAAACAAGCATTATCTACAAAAAACTCCTTAATTTAAAAGTACACTTTCTTAATGATGTCCTACCATTATTGAGAGCGACAGAGTGTTGGCCATTGATAAGATTCCTCCATGCCACCTCCTGTAGGCGACAGAGGAGGAGCAGGGGCTCCTATCGCAAATTGGGAACAGAGTGCACCTCGCAACACGCCGATTCTCACGCGCCATTATCTTAGAGAAAGTAATTAAAACTCTCCTCAGGAAACTCTACTCGCTGTTACAGGTAATTTATGCGGGGTGCGTCAGCGGTGCGGAGGAATCCTCTACTCGAAAGTTTAACGATGTCGGTGTTTTAAGTTAGGGCAGGGCCGGAGAAGGCACGGTGTGTTTTATGAACTTTATAAACCGGGGGTGTGTTAGGAAGATATATTTTCACTTAGCACGAAAACCTGTCAAGTGGAAAGTTTATTGTGAGTTTATGTATCAGCTGTTAGTGGCAAGGTAAAAAAGAGAGTGAGAGAGTATGTTTCTACCTTTAAACAAAGTTGGAAATTAGGAAGTGCAGTAGTTATTTTAGAAAAGAAAATTAAAATTTATTCGTTAAAGAAAGTTTTAAACACTAATAAATTATATTTTCTTAACTTATTTTCATGTTTTCACACTTATATAGATATACTAATGGATAGATGTTTATATATATATAGTATATAATACATGAAGTACAGGTACAATGGCATCTGTTTTATAATTTTTAAGTTGAATAGGAAAGTGATTATTTTAGAAAAACTTCAATATTAATATCTTTAAAATTTTTAGCGAATAAATACAATTAAAAAAATTCTATGAAAATTTATTTTATGTAAATTAAATATAAAAAAAAATATTTGAAATTATTTTTTTAATGTTTTTGATATGTAACTTAATAAGAAAGGAATTGCAGCTCATTATATTTCAAAGTAACTACACTCATGTCCATAAATTAAGGATAATTCAGAATCCCACAGAAATTGAACTCTAAAATAAAAATTTCACCTGTAGAATTATCACACACATCTTGAAGAAGAATATGCAAATTACAGGAAACCACCAGATGGCGTGGATAGTACGTCACAATGACGAGAGTGTAAGAGAGGGGTATATGAG
Source organism: Caerostris extrusa (assembly GCA_021605095.1). Taxonomy (NCBI): domain Eukaryota; kingdom Metazoa; phylum Arthropoda; class Arachnida; order Araneae; family Araneidae; genus Caerostris; species Caerostris extrusa. The sequence continues at coordinate 43,823 of BPLR01004305.1, read as the reverse complement.
GAATGGTGGCAAAGAAGTAAAATTGTTCACAAGCGCTTAAAAGCCTTTCAGTGCAATAACCGCATAGTTATGGCACAAAGAAAGCATCTGGATGATTTTTTACGTGGTAGAATTATCGGACGACTGGAATGTGGACGTACCCAGCTGGAAGTATCCGAGGAATTTGGAATCGCCCAGAGTGTCATCTCCAGGCTTTGGCAACGATTCCAAGATGATGGTAATGTGAGTAGATGTTACAGCACAGGTCGCCCCCCCGAGTTACAACGCCGAATGAGGACCGGTATTTAGCAGTTACTGCCAAAAGAAACAGACGGAGCACAGCATCAGACCTGTCTCGTCAGCTCTCTTCATCTACCGGTACGACAGTTTCAAGGCAGACCATGAACAGACGATTAGGGCACATTGGTCTATATGCTCGTAGGCCTGTCAGATGTGTTCCACTTACCGCAACTCACTGTCGCCTGCGATTAACCTGGAGTAGAGAGCATGCATTGTGGACACCGCAACAGTGGTCTTGTGTGATGTATTCCCACGAGTCCAGGTTTAGTTTGCAGTCTGATTCTCGCCGGACTTTCATATGGAGAGGGCCAGTTACCCGTTACCCCCAAGAGAACACCATTGAACGACACCGTTACGGTGGTGCAGGATGGCTCGTTTGGGGAGGAATTATTATTGGTTCCAGAACTGACCTGCATGTTCAGAGTGTAACGATGAAAGGCCACATCTATCGGGATGTCATTCTGGAACAACATATACGTTTGTTTCGGGCGCCAAGGGTGCTGAATTTCTGTTTATGGATGACAACGCCCGTCCTTATCGTGCAAACATTGTAGACGAATGCCTTCAATTGGAGGATATCACCCGTATGGATTGGCCAGCATACTCACCGGACTTGAATCAATAGAGCATGTGTGGGATATGCTTGGCCGACGAATTGCAGCCCGTCAACCCCTCCCACCTGTCAACCGGAACTTCGGAGGGCATTGCTTGATGAATGGTGTAATATTCCTCAAAATCAAATTGATAATTTGATACTCAGCATGCCTAGGCCTTGTAAGGCCTGTATTGCATCGTCCGGGAGACATACTCCATATTAACCGTCATACTAACCATGTTATACTGTTTTTGTAAATAGGTTCTTTTTTGAAATTTGCTCAAGGGAGTAAAAATTGCAATTTTTATTAATTATGTCAAACATATAGCATCTTTTTTTTTGCTCTTTACCTTTTTTGTTTAATAAATAGACTTTACAAATAAGTCAAATTTGTTTTGCTTCTGTGTATTTCTTTGCCTGAACTTCATTATCCTTAATTTATGGACATGAGTGTATATCGGTTTAAAAAGTTGCAAACAAATAAGATTCCCTCAACCGTAATTAATTTATTTAACTTTGCCAGTTTCACTTTGTGAATACTCTTTCATAAAGAAAAAAATATATTTCAAACCATCTAAAATCTAACAATATTGTATAGCAAGAATTAATATAAAACAAATAAATATGAGTAGTTTTAAAAATAAGTATGATATTCAACAAAACTATTAGTAATTAATTTAATCACTGTGTGTATACTGTTTCATAAAGAAAAGATGTTTGAAACCATCTAAATTTGGTAAATTTAAAACTTAGTGAAAAAGAAAGTAATTATTATTAATTAGGTAAAGAAAATCTGATTATAATTAATTCGTGTAAATCAGTGAATGAAATACTATTTGCCCTCCAAGTATATATAATCACAATCAATACTCCCCATTTTCAACAAGTATTATCCCAAAACAAGCACTGTCTTGAAAAAACTCCGTAATTTAATGTGCACTTTCTTAATTATGTCCGACCATCATTGAGAGCGAGAGTGTGATGGCCCCCTTGCCATTGATAAAAATTCTTCCAGGCCACCTCCTGTAGGAGACAAAAGAGGAGAACGGGTTCCTATCTCAAATTGGGAACAGAATGCAGCTCGCAACACGCCGATTCTCAAACGCCATTATCTCTGAGAAAGTAATTAAAACTGTCCTTAGAAGATTCTACTCGCTGTTGCAGGAATTTATGCGGGGTACAACAACGGTGTGGAGGAATCCTCTGCTTGAAAATTTAACGACGTCGGTGTTTTCAATTAGGGCAGGGCCGGCGAAGGCACGGCGTATTTTATGAACTTTACAAACCGGGACTGTGTTAGGAAAACATATTTTCACTTCGCACGAAAACCTATCAGGTGGAAAGTTAAGGAGAGTTTATGTATCACGGCAAGTAAAAAAGGGTGGATTTATCTTGAAAAAAATTTACAAACCGGGACTGTGTTTCCACACGTTATATGTTTTTGTTATATGTTATGATCATATATTGTGTTGTTGAGTTGCTATTATATGTCATTAATGGTGTTATGTTAATGTGTTATGTTTCTTTTCTAATGTTATTAGTTATAATACAATAGTGTTTTTAAAAAATTTTCTTTAGATGAATAGAAAAAGTGATTATTTTTAGAAAAAATTCCAAATATTTTATTGATTCAATTTTTAATAAATAAATATAATTGAATAAAAAATTATATGATAATTTAATTTATTTAAATTAGACGTAAAAATATTTGAAATGATTATTAAAAAATATTTTTGGAAAAATTACTTATTAAGAAAGGAGCTGCAGTTTTTATTATATTTCAAAGTAATTATATCGGTTTAAAAAGTTGCAAACAAAATAAGATTCCCCGCAACCGCAATGCATTAATTTACCTTTTCCTGTATCTCTTTTTGAATACTGTTTCATACAGAAATGATGTTTGAAACCAACTAAATGAGTTAAATTTAAAACTTACTAAAAGAAAGTAATTGTTATTAAATAGTTAAAGAATGTTTATTTATAAGTAATTAGTATAAATTAGTGAATGAAAGACTATTTGCCATCTAAGTATGTCTAATTACAAAGCATTTCCTTTGGTTAAATCTTCACAAAAAAGGTTTTTTTTAAAGGGAATCTCGACACAACTTGTTTATCGTTAAGTACAGCAAGCGTTAGTAGATAATCAAAGCTTAACTTTCAAAATCGTTCTCCCCATTTTCAACAAGTATTATCCCAAAACAAGCACTGTCTTGCAAAAACTCCTTAATTTAAAAGTACACTTTCTTAATTATGTCCGACCACTATTGAGAGCGACAGAGTGATGGCCCCTGTGCCATTGACAAGATTCCTTCAGGCCACCTTCTGTAGGAGACAGAGGTGAAATCAGGGGTTTCTATCGCAAATCGGGAACAGAGTGCACCTCAACACGTCGATTCTCACACGCCACTATCTCAGAGAAAGTAATTAAAACTCTCCTCAGGAAATTCTACTCTTTGTTGCAGTGCTATGGGGTGCAACGACGGTGTGGAGGAATCCTCTACTCGGAAGTTTAACGATGTCGGTGTTTTCAATTAGGGCAGGGCCGACGAAGGCACCGTGTATTTTATGAACTTTATGAACCCGGAGTGTGTTAGGAAAACATATTTTCACTTAACATTCCACCTGACAGGTTTTCGTGCAAAAGGAGAGTTTATGTATCAGCTGTTTGTGGGAAGATAAAAAAAAAAAAGTGGGGGGGTCATGCTACTACCTTGAAACCAAGTTTTAAACACTAATAAATTATATTTTCTTAATTTAATTAATGTTTGCACACTTATATTGATATATATGCATATACGTTTTATATTTATAATATTTGAATAGTTACAATGGCATTTGTTTTAGAATTTTTCTTCAAACGAATAGGAAAGTGATTTTTTTTTTTAAAAAAATTCCAAATATTTTATTGTTACATTTTTTAATGAATAAATATAATTATGAAAAAAAAAAAAAACATGAAGAAAATTTGATTTTTTTAAATTTGATGTAAAAAATATTAATAATTTTTTTTTAAATATTTTTGAATAAATTACTTAATAAGAAAAATTTAACTTTAATTTTTTAACTTTAATAATATTGTTTTAAAAAAAGTTGCAAACAAAATAACATTCCACACAAACACACTGAATTAATTTAGCTTTGCCGATATCACTTTATGAATACTGTTTCATAAATAAATGATACTATACTGTTAATAGTGAATACTATTTAATAAATAAATGTTGAAAACCATCTAAAAATCTAAAGATATTTTGAAACTCTAGAATCATTATAAAACCCAATAATAGGTTAAAAAAATAAATATATTATTCAGCAAACCTTTTAGGAATTGATTTAACTCTACCAATATAACTTTGTGAATTATGTTTCATAAAGAAATATTATTTGAAACCATTTAAAATCTAACAATATTTTGAACCTCAAGAACCTATATAAAGCAGACAAATAGTTTTAAAAATAAATATGATATTCAACAAAACTACTAGGAATTAATTTAGCTTTGCTCGTATCACTTTGTGAATACAGTTTTACAAAGAAATGAAGTTTTGAACCATCTAAATGAGTTAAATTTAAAACTTAGTAAAAGAAATTAATTAATATTAATTAGTTAAAGGAAGTTTATAAATAATTAGTATAAATTATAGAATGAAAGACAAGACAATATTTGGCCAAGCAAATATCTAAATACAAAGCATTTATTTTGTTTAAATCTTCAAAGAATGTTTTAAAAAAGTGTAACCTCAAACTATTTATTGTATCTTGACGTAAAACAAGCTTTAGTAGATAATCAAAACTTAATTTTCAAAATCACTCTCCCCATTTTAAACAAGTATTATCCCCAAACAAGCAATATCTTGAAAAAACTCCTTAATATAAAAGTACACTTTCTTTATTATGTCCGACCACTATTGAGAGTGATAGAGTGTTGGCCATTGATAAAATTCCTCCAGGCCACCTCCTGTAGGAGACAAAGGAGGAGCAGGGGCTCCTATCGCAAATTGGGAACAGGTAACTGGCAACACGCCGATTCTCGCACGCCATTATCTTAGAGAAAGTAATTAAAACTCTTCTTAGGAAAGTCTACTCGCTGTTGCAGGTAATTTATGCGGGGGGTGCAACGACGGTGTGGAGGAATCATCTGCTCGAAAGTTTAACGATGTCGGTGTTTTCAATGAGGGCAGGGCCGGCGAAGGCACGACGTATTTTATGAACTTTATAAACCGGGAGTGTGTTAGGAAGACATATTTTCACTCCGCACGAAAACCTGCCAGGTGGAAAGTTAAGGAGAGTTTATGTATCACCTGTTTGTGGAAAGGTAAAAAAAAACGCTAATCTTGAAGTAAATCTTACTCTATTAATGCTACAATCTTAAATTAGGAAGTGGAGTAGTTGTTTTTGAAAAAAGAAAATTAAAATTTACTCGTTAAAGGAATTTTTAAATTCTAATAAATTATATATTTAAACTTAACTTAATTTCAATGTTTAAATATAGTCACAATGGCATTTGTTTTAAAATTTTTCTTTCTTAAGATGAATGGGATATTGATATATATGCAATATATTTTTAGTGAATAAATATTTAAAAAAATATGAAAAGTTAATTTATTTAAATTAGATGTAAAAATATATTAAAAATTTTTTTTTTTTAATATTATATGGACAATTTATTAATAAGTTTGAAAATTGCATAACATTCCACAGTTACAAAAAATTAATTTAACTTTGCACGTATCAATTAGATTTGTATATTCTTTATAAATGCTGTTTCATTTTTTCATCTAAAATCTTAAAAAGGAATTTTTAAATTCTAATAAATTATAAGTTGTTTAAACGCTTATATTTTTATATGCATAGACGGTTTTTAATTAAAAATATTCACAATGGCATTTGTTTTAAAATATTTTTTTCAAAGATGAATGGGAAAGTAATTTTTCTTGAGAAAAATTCCAAATTTTTAGTGAATAAATTTAGTGAATAAATAACTTAATAAAAAAATGTATGAAAAGTTAATTTATTTAAATTAGATGTAAAAATATATTAAAAATTTTTTTAAATATATATATGGATAATTTAATTAATAAGAAAGAAACTAAAGATTCATAATTTTTTTTCAACGTAATTATAACGGTTTAAAACAGTTGCAAATAAAATAAAATTCCACAGAAGTACAAAGAATTAATTTAACTTTGCACGTATCAATTAGATTTTGCTATATTCTTTATAAATGCTGTTTCATAAAGAAACGTTGTTGGAAATCATCTAAAATCTTACGATAATCTTAATCTTTTGAACCGCAAAAATCAATATAAAACCAAAATAATAGGTTAAAAATAAATATAATATTAAAATAAAATATTACAAAAATTAATTTAAATTTGCCAGTATCACTTTGTGTAAGTATACTGTTTCATAAAGAAATAATGTTTGAAACCATTTAAGATCTAACGATATTTAGAACCTCAAGAGACCGATATAAAACAGACAGTTAGTTTTAAAAAATAAATATGATATTGACCAAAACTACTAGGGATAAATTTAGCTTTGCCTGTTTCACTTTGTGAATACTGTTTCATAAAGAAATGATGTTCGAAACTATAAAACTTACTTAAATTTAAAACTTACTGAAAGAAATTATTATTAATTATTTAAAGAAAATGTATTAGTAATTAATTAGTATAAATTAGTGAACGAAAGACTATTTGCATCCAAGTATATCTAATTACAAAGCATTTCCTTTGGTTAAATTTATTAAAAAAAAAATTTTTTTTTTTAAAGAATCTTGAAACTACTTATTGCATCTTGACGTACAACAAGCGTTAGCAGATAATCAAAACTTAACGTTCAAAATCCCTCTCCCCATTTTCAACAATTATTATCCCCAAACAAACACTATCTTGCAAAAACACCTTAATTTAAAGTACACTTTCTTCTTTATGTCCGACCACTATTGGGAGCGACACAGAGATGGCCCCGTGCCATTGATAAAATTCCTCCAGGCCACCTCCTATAGGAGACAAAGGAGGAGCAGCGGCTGTTATCGCAAATTGGGAACAGAACACACTTCGCAACACGCCGATTCTCACACGCCATTATCTTAGAGAAAAGTAATTAAAACTCTCCTCAGGATATTCTGCACGCTGTTACAGACAATTTATGCGGGTTGCAACAACGGCGTGGAGAAATCCTCTATTCGAAGTATTTTAACGATGTCGGTGCTTTCAATTAGGGCAATTATGGGCGAAGGCAGGGCGTATTTTATGAACTTTATAAACCGGGAGTGTGCTAGGAAAGCATATTTTCACTCAGTACGAAAACCTGTCAGGTGGAAAGTTAAGGAGAGTTTATGTATCAGCTGCTTGTGTCAAGTTAAAACAAGGGGCTTTTTTGGAAGGGGAGTAGTTGTTTTTGAGTAGAAAAATAAAATTTATTCTTTAAAGAAAGTTTTAAACACTAATAAATTATATTTTCTTAACATATTTTCATGTTTGCATACACTTATATTGATATATATGCATAGACGTTCTTATATTAAGAATACATGAAATAGTTGCAATAGCAGTTGTTTTAAAATTGATGAATACGATGAATAGGAAAATGATTTTGTTTAGAAAAGATTCCTAATATTTTATTGATACATTTTTAATGAATAAATATAATTGAAAAAAAATCATATGAAAATCTTATTAATTTTTTTTTTTTTAATTAAAATCTTTATAGAACTGTGAAATTGTTATTTTAATCTGTTTTAATCAATAGTCTTTTACAAAAGTATTACGAATGAGACATGGAGTCGTAACGTTTGACATGTTCATATTCATATTTGAGATTTATAATTCGTATTTAATGCATTTTAACTTTTTGGCTTTTATTCACTAAAGAAACATTCTTAAGAATTTGAGAGAAAAAAAAATAAAATTGCTTTCAAAAATTTTCTTGGTTATTATAAAGTAAATGTATTACAAAACATTTATTTAGTTTAAAACTTCAAAAAAGATATTTTCTCTTTTAAAAGATAAAATCTCGAAACTTGTTGTATCAAGACGTACAACAGGAGTTAATAGATAATCAAAACTTAACTTTCAAAATCACTCTCCCCATTTTCAACAAATGTCATCCCAAAACAAGCAGTATCTTGGAAAACTTCAATTTATTATAGTAAAATGAAGCTTATTTTGTTTGTTAATTTGTTTTGTTTCTATTCTTCTTTTAACTGCGTTCTGAACTAATATTCCTTGTTTATACCAGGGATGATGAATTTAAATTTGTAGACAAGAAAATGCTTTGGAGTTAGCAATTAGAGTCATAACTTCCCAAATGGTCTGTCTGGTGGTGTTGGTTATGGTTAAATGGTAGCCTGTTACCTCTCTCTAGGAAATTCTGCTCGCTGTCACAGATAATTTATGCAGACTATCAAGACAACATGCATCCTTGTTAAATATGAATGAAATATCTTCTATTAATATCATAAAAATAAAATTTTCATAAATTAAAATATTGTAGTAATAAAAATAATAAATTAGTTGAACTAAAAATTTATTGAAAAAAAATTTCTGCCATCCAAGTATCTCTAATTACAAAGCATTATTTTTTGTTAAACTTCCAAAAAAAAAGTATTATCCTAAAACAAGCACTATCTTGGTAAAAAAAACCCCTTAATTTAAAGCACACTTTCTTAATCATGTCCGACCCTTATCGAGAGCGACAGAGTGATGGCCCCCGTGCCATTGACAAGATTCCTCAGGCCACCTCCTGTCTTAGACAAAAGGGAGCACGGGGCTCCTATCGCAAACTGGGAACAAAGTGCACCTCGCAACACGCCGATCTCACACGCCATTATCTCGGAGAAAGTAATTAAAACTCTCCCCAGGACAATCCACTCGCTGTTGCAGGTAATTTATGCGGGGTGCAACAACAGTGTGGAAGAAACCTCGACTCGAGTTTAACGATGTCGGTGTTTTCAATTAGGGCAGGGCCGGTGAAGGCAAGGCGTATTTTATGAACTTTTATAATGCGGGAGTGTGTTAGGAAAGCATATTTTAACTTAGCACGAAAACCTGCCAGGTGGAAAGTTAAGGAGAGAGTTTATGTATCAGCTGTTTCTGGCAGGATAAAAAAGGGAAAGGGGAGATATTACTACCTTGAAATAAAGTTTGAAATTACAAAGGGAGTTATTTTCAAAAGAAAATTAAAAGTTTATTCGTTAAAATTTATTCCTAAAGTATTAAACCTAATAAATTATATTTCCACAACGTCTCATGTTTCCACGCTTACATTGATATATATATATATATACACTTTTTATATTTATAACATTTGAAATACTCGTAAATGGCATTTGTTTTTAAATTTTCTTAAGTTAAATGGGAAAGAGATTCTTTTAGAAAAATTCCAAATATATTATATCTATATTTTTTAAAGAATAAAAATAATTGAATAAAAATTATATGAAAATTTAATTTATTTAAATTAAATGTAAGAAAAAAAAAAATTTGAAATATTTTTTTATAGTTTTGGATAAATTACTTAACAAGAAATAAACTACATATAGTATTATTTTTTTTTATCGTCATTATATCGATTTCAAAAAGTTGTAAACAAAATAACATTCCACGCAAAGTACAAAGAATTAATTTAACTTTGCCGGTATCAATTTGAAATTGCGTATTCTTTATGAATACTGTTTCATAAAGAAACGTTGTCGAAATCCTCTAAATTCTTAAGATATTTTGAACCGCAAGAATCAATATAAAACAAAAAATAATATCTTAAGAAAATAAATAAATATGATATTTAACAAAACGACTTGGAATTAATTTATCTTTGCCCGTATCACTTTGTGAATACTGTTTCATAAAGAAATAATGTTTGAAACCATTTAAGATCTAACGATATTTAGAACCACAAGAGCCAATATAAAATAAATAAATAGTTTTAAAAAAATAAAAATCTAAATTAGTTGTATTTAAAACTTAATGAAAGAAAGTAGTTATTATTAATTAGTTAAATAAAGTTTATTAATAGTTAATTAGTATAAATTAATGAATGAAATATTATTTACCCTCAAGTATATCTAATTACACAGCATTTTCTTTGGTTAAATCTTCAAAAAAATTACTTTTAAAAAAATCTGGAAACCAGGAACTATTTGTTGTATCATGAACGCACATCAAGCTTTAGTAAATAACCATAAACTTAACTTTTAAAATCACTCTCTCCATATCCAACATGTATTATCCCACAACCAGCACTATCTTGAAAGACTCTTTAATTTAAAGTACGCTTTCTTAATTATGTCCGACCCTTATTGAGAGCGACAGTGTGATGGCCATGGACAAAATTCCTCCAGGCCACCTCCTGTAGGAGACTAAGGAGGAGCAGGGGCTCCTATCGCAAACTGGGAACAGAATGCACCTCACAACACGCCGATTCTCGCAAGCCATTATCTCAGAGAGAGTAATTAAAACTCTCCTCAGGAAATTCTTCTCGCTGTTGCAGGTAATTTATGCGGGGTGCAACAACGGTGTGGAGGAATCCTCTACTCGAAAGTTTAAGCGATGTCGGTGTTTTCAATTAGGGCAGGGGCTGGCGTAGGGCATGGTGTATTTTATGAACTTTACAAACCGGGAGTGTGTTAGGAAAATATATTTTCACTTAGCACGAAAACCTGTCAGGCGGAAAGTTAAGGAGAATTTATGTATCAGCTGTTTGTGTCAAGGTAAAAAAAAAAAAAAAAAAGGGATGCGTTATGTACTAACTTGAAACAAAATTTGAAATTAGGAAGTGGAGTTATTTTTAAATAGAAAATTAAAATTTATTCCTGAAAGGAAGTTTTAAACACTAATAAATTATATTTCCTTAACTTATTTTCATCTTTCCACACTTTATTGATATATATGCATAGTCATTTTAATATTTTTAATGCATGAAATAGTTTCAATAGCATTTGTTTTTAAAATTTTTCTTAAGATTGATAGGAAAGTGATTTTTTTCTTAGAAAAGATACCAAATATTTTATGGCTATATATTTTTAAGGAATAAATATATTTTATTATATATATATATATATATATTTTAAATTAGAATAAAAATATTTGCAATGATTTGTTTATATTTTTGGATAAATTACTTATTAAGAAATAAATTACATAATCATTATTTTCATCGTTATTATATCGTTTCAAAAATTTGTTAACAAAATAAAAACACTGTTTCACGGTTCACGGTTCAGTTGTAAACAATAACGTAGCAATTACAAAGAATTAATTTAACTTTCCAGTATCAATTTGAATTTGCTATATTTTTAGGAATGCTGTTTCACAAGGAAACGTTGTCAGAAATCATCTAAAATCGTAGGATATTTTGAACCGCAACGATCAATATAAAATAAAAATAAAAGGTTTGAAAGATAAATATTTTATTCAACAAAACTACTAGAAATTAATTTAGCTTTGCCCGTATCACTTTGTGAATACTGTTTTACAAAGAAATGATGTTTAAAACCATCTCAATTACTTAAATTCAAAACTTAGTGAAAGAAAGTAATTTTTAATAATTAGTTAAAGAAAGTTTATTAATAATTAATTAGTATAAATTAGAGAAAGTAAAGACTATTTGCCATCCAAGTATATCTAATTACAAAGCATTTTTTGATTTGTTTAAATCTCCAAAAAAATTATTATTTTTTTTTTAAACTGGAAACTACTTGTTGTATCTTGACGTACAACAAGCATAGTCAGATAATCAAAATTAACTTTCAAAATCACCCTCCCCCATTTTCAACAAGTATTATCCACAAAACAAGCACTATCTCGAAATAACTCCTCCTTTTAAAGTGCACTTTCTTAATTATGTCCCACCATTATTGAGAGCGACAGAGTGATGGCCCCGTGCCTTTGATAAAAAATTCCTCCAGGCCACCTCCTGAGGAGACAAAGTATTTCTCCTCAGGGGCTCCTATCGCAAACTGATGGAACAGAATGCACCTCACAACACGCCTATTCTCACGCGCCATTATCTCAGAGAAAGTAATTAAAACTTTCCTCAGGAAATTCTACTCGCTGTTGCAGGTAATTTGTGCGGGGGTGCAACGAAGCTGTGGAGGAATCCCCTTTACTCTAAAATTTAACGATGTTTGTGTTTTCAATTAGGGCAGCTCTGTACTAGGGCATGATGTATTTTGGGGCATGAACTTTATAAACCGGAGTGTGTTTTGAAAGATATTTTCACTTTGCACGAAAATTCCCTCAGTGGAAAGTTAAGGAGAGTTTATGTATCATCTGTTTGTGTCACGGTAAAAAAAAAAAAAAAAGGTGCTGCCTTGAAGCAAAGTTTGAAATTCAGGATGTGGTTATTTCAGAATAGAAAATTTAAACCTTTATTCGTTAAAGTAAGTTTTAAACACTAATGAATTATATTTTCTTAACATTTCATGTTTCCACACATAGACTTACTATAATACAATGGTATTACATATTTTAATGTTGTTATATGCTATGGTGTTATATATTGTGTTATGTTTTTTATTATATGTTGTTAATGCTGTTATTTTAATGTTATGTTACTTTTGCAATGTTATTATTTATAATACAAGCATATAATATATATGCATAGACTTACTATAATACAATTGTATTACGTATGTTAATTTTGTTATATGTTATGATGTTATAATATGTTGTGTTGTTATGTTAATGTGTTATGTTTCTTTTATGACGTTATTACTTAAAATATAATGGTATTTGTTTGAAAATTTTCTTTAGATGAACAGGAAATTTATTTTTTTTTTTTCCAAATATTTTATTGTTGCAGTTTTTAATGAAATAAATACAACTGAATAAAAAAAAATGATATGAAAATTTAATTTATTTAAATTAGATGAAAAATAATATTTGAAAATTTGTTCATTTTTTGGATAAATTACTTAATAAGAAAGGAACTACAGATTCATAATTTTTCAACGTAATTATATCGTTCCAATGTAATTAAAAAGTTGCAAACAAAATAACATTCCACACAACTGCAATGAATTAATTTAGCTTCGCCCGTATCACTTTGTATATACTGTTTCATAAAAAAATATTTTAAACCATCAAAAATCTAATGATATTTTGAACTGCCAAAACCAATATAAAACAAATAAATAGTTTTAAAAAATAAATATCATGTTCAACAAAACTATTAGGAATTAATTTAATTTTTCCAGTATCACTTTGTAAATAAGGTTTCAAAACCAAATGATGTTTGAAAGCGTCTAAATTAGTTAAATTTAAAACTTTGTGAAATAAAGTAATTCTTATTAATTAATTAAAGAAGTTTATTAATAATTAGTTAGCATAAATTAGTGAATAAAAGACTATTTGCCATCCGAGTATATCTAACTACAAATCATTTTCTTTGGTTAAATCTTAAAAAAAAATTTTTTTTAGAGAGGTAACCTCAATTACTTGTTTATCTTGACGCACAACAGGCATTAATAGATAATTAAAACTTAATTTTCAAAATCACTCTCTCCATTTTCAACAAGTATTATCCCAAAACAAGCACTATCTTGAAAAACTCCTTAATTTAAAGTGCACTTTCTTAATTATGTCCGACCACTATTGAGAGACAGAGTGATGGCCATTGATAAAATTCCTCCAGGCCACCTCCTGTAGGAGACTAAGGAGGAGGAGGGGCGCCTATCGCAAATCGGGAACAGAATGCACTCACGCAACACGCCGATCTCGCACGCCATTATCTCGGAGAAAGGAGCTAGTAATTAAAACTCTCCTCAGGACACTCTACTCGCTGTTGCAGGTAATTTATGCGGGGTGCAACAACGGTGTGGAGGAATCCTCTACTCGAAAGTTTAAGGGATGTCGGTGTTTTCAATTAGGGCCGGGTGTATTTTATGAACTTTATAAACCGGGAGTGTGTTAGGAAAACATATTTTCACTTAACCATATATTTACATATTTTACATAGAACATATTTTCACTATAACCTGTCAGGTGGAAAGTTAAGGAGAGTTTTTGTATCAGCTGTTCGTATCAAGGTAAAAAAGCCAGAGGGTGATGCTATTACCTTGAAACAAAGTTTCAAATTAGGAAATGGAGTTGTTATTTTTGAAAAGAAAATTAAAATTTATTCGTTAAAGAAAGTTTTAAACAATAATAAATTATATTTTCTTAACTTATTTTCATGTTTGCACATTTTTTATTGATATTTATTTCATATAGTTGTTTTTATATTTATAATACTTGAAATACAGTTACAATGGCATTTGTTTTTAAAAATTTTCTTAAGATGAATAAAAGTGATTTTTTTTTTTTTTTTAGAAAAATTCCAAATATTTTATTAATACATTTTTTAATGAATAAATATAATTCAATAAAAAAAATCACATGAAAATGTAATTTATTTTAATTTGATGTAAAAAATGTTTGAAATCATTTTTTTTTTTTTGTTAAATTCTGGTACTTAATTGTACCGAATTTTTAATTTAAATTCTTTTAATTTTAACTGTTTATTCTTTATCTTTTTATTTTTATTTTTTCATTTTTAAAAAATTTTAGAAACTTTAATTTTTATCATAGACTAACATTTTATTAAAAATCGTAAATTTTATATATAAATTAAGACGAGGAGGTTAAGGCGTCTATTCCCATTGGTACTACGCTAGTTGCCCGTGGATAAATTTTAATAAGAAATGAATTAAGGTTCATTATTTTTCAACGTAATTATATTTTAAAAAGTTGCAAACGAAATAAAAATGAGTTAATTTAAATTTAAATCTTTGAGAATACTGTTTCATAAAGGAAATGATGTTTGCTTTTCAAATTCTCTGATTAAATTCTTGCGATATTTTTGAACCACAAGATTCAATATAAAACAATAAATGGTTTAAAAATAAATATCATATTCAACAAAACTATTAGGAATTAATTTAATTTTGCTCATATCATTTTGTGACTCATTTTTTTCATAATGATCTAAAATCTATAGTGATTTCGAACTACAGGGTCGGTATAAAAACAAATCTTGAGCTCTATCACTCACATTATATTGAGATGGATCTTTTGAGAGTTGCTCTCAAAACAATAGATACTATTTTATCACCTAACTGTACTAAATCAAGACTTTCTCAGTAATATTATCATCTAGAATACTATTTTTTATGAAGGAGGGAGGAATCACAAAATGAACTTTTTACTCTTCTTCATTTGAAGAAGATCTATCACCTTTTAACGAATTATCCATACATTCTTATCCACTAAAAAAAGAATTTGTGTTAAATCAAATAGCAATATTTTATTTTCTTTTTTTCCGGTTTTCCATTTTCAAAAGGATACCTTTTTTTACAAAAAAAACTTTTTTCTCCGTCTTCAAATTTTTTTTTAACTGCATTTCGCATTTTGCCAGTCCATCCCATTTGTCTTAGAGAAAAAAAAAAAGTTCTTTTAGTTTTTGACATATTAAGGACATTAGAGTGAGCAATATAAAACAGATCTTGTCGAACATTTTTTTCTCTTTTAACATTCTGAAAGTCTTGTTTTTTTTCTTATCTCGTTCTTTATATAAGTTTTTATCATTCATTAAAAATACTTTCAATTTTATCTGCAACACGATTATTTAATCTAGCAAGAATCTTAGCCAGTTTCAAAAAAGAAGCATAACACTGGAAGTACAGTGAATAGAACCTCGAATATTTGCATTTATTTCATTTTTGTAGTGCAAATATTATCTAGAAATGTGAAAGAAAATAACTTCTCTTTTAGACGACAAGTTGTTTGGCACAAAAAATATAAACATGTGAGGAACAAACCAAATATATGTATATTTTTCTTGTTAAAATAGACTACTACTCAATGACATTAGTAAAAAGTGTTATTAATTAAAATAATCACTGATAATATGTATATATTTATTTAAATAACCTTTGATTGTCTACTGTTACTTAAGTAGTAAACAAGTGGGGAGGGAAACTAGACAATACCTGACTACAAACTGATCTGCTTGAATCAGGCTCAGGTTGGAAATCGAGCGTCAGCGTCTAGATATAACACTCCTATGTGAAAGTCGACTTGTAGCGGAGAGGGGATGGGGGAGGGGGGAATATAAACAAGGAAAATGTAATTATTTATGTTTTTACCAGTTTGAAGTGATGATAATTCAAATTCTGAGAAAATTGTCGAGATTTCATGTATTTAGAACTTGTTATTGATCCCTGAAAATAATTTTTAAAATCTAAAATTTCTATAAAAATCTTATTGTAAGTCATATAACAAGAGATGAAGGTGCCCATAAAGAATTCAAAAAGTAGTTTTTTTAAGAATAACGCCCAATATATATATATATAAGTGTGTGTGTGAAATATAGCTGACAAACATATAAAGGATGCATAATCAATGTCACCATTTATTCTTTAACTACTGTTAGCGGTAGTCTGTCTTTCAGTGCCCATAGTAAAAGGGTAAACCACTGAAATGCTTGTTTCTTCTGAAATTATCTGGATTTCTTAGTACATCTATATATTCAACGCCTCATATCTATAGATTCTGATGGTCTAATCCACAGAACTACATATGGTGGAGATCTCATAGGTTGCAATGAAATTTTTTTTATTGAAAATCACAATCACCCTCCTACTAACCAACCATTCAAGTCACCGCTCCAAATTTCTCGAAAGCATTCTTTGGTGCATTATTGCTGTTTGGCGATTTTTGTGTGTAGAAAAAAAGAAGAAAAAAAAAGTAACCTTTGAGTTTAGTTTTTGGTAATAAAAGTTGTATTTGAACGGGAAAATTAACAAGAATAAGAGTAACTATATTTATTTCCATATCTTGACGCATATTTCTCTGGAATGTTACACGGAACACCCGGAAATTTTCTGGGGCGCACCAATGCTCGCTGGTGCATCCTTTAATAACTATTACTATAGACCATAAAACATCTTTAATATAATTCACTTTTAATTAGATATATTGTGAAAATTGCAAAGTCATTAGAAAACATCTCAATCACGAATGCGAAATATCGATAGAGTAATAAAATTATTGGTTTCCAAATTGTAAATGCAAAATTATTTTGAATCTGCGTTTATAAATAGAAATGATTTAGAATGTAAAAAAAATAACAAATAAATAAATGTCAGGGTTATGGAATAGAACATTTCATGCAAATGGTATTTAAAAGTAGAACACAAGAGCTTAAAATTAAATCACAGCACCACTAGATGCAGTATCGCTAACAATAAAAAATAATGTTTTCAATTAATAAGAAAATAACTAACGAAATTATTTTATAATTTTTGGATACTCTAAAGAAAAAAATATACATATAATTAATATAATAATAATTAATAATTAACTATAGTAGTTTTTAAAATATACAAACAAGCAAATATCTAGCTTTATATATAAAGAAATAATAAGAGCAAAATAGTTGCATATTTTGCATGACATTAAAAAATAAATTTTCTTAATATTTAAGTCTAAACTTTAACCTAAACAGCCTAACAACACAGAAAGAAATAACAAATTGTAATTCAATTTAAAAAATAATTATAATAATTTTATATTGTACCAGAATACCACTATGTAATAATATTCTTTTAAAAGTACATATATAAGTTATATTAAACCATATTCTTGAAAAAAACCCAACAACTTACAATTTCAATTCTACCAACAAATTTATTAGTTGTTTAAAAAACAGTGGAATTTAAGACAATATAATATACATGCATTCAATTTTAATCCAAATCTTTATTTAAGATAATTAGATTGAGAACTTATATACATCCAAATTAATTAAAAGCTTTAATCCAAAGCTTTATTTAAGCTAATTAATCCATTTCTCTTCATTCGAGCTTAAACCTTCTGTTAGTAAAAATCCCGAAACTCCAAATCCTTTTAGTTGAATTGCAAAAATTAATTAAGATCTTGAATTGCAATTTTACGAAAATTATAAAAAACATCTGGCATTCTAATTTATAAGATCCTTTTTTTATTAATAATTCAAACATATTAAAACAAAGCCGGCTTAATTAGATTTCTGAATAGTAGGTGATAATCTATAGTCTGCAAAATAAAAATGTGAAATGTTTTCTTTTATAAATATTAATTAAGAAAATAGTAATATAAAAAACATAAAGTGTAGAAAAAAAAATTAATTAGATATATTATACACATAGTTGTTATAAATTGTGCTGCATTGGATAAAAATTATAAAAACATATTATGAGCTATAATAAATGTAGAAAACTTAAACAGATAGAAATTTCTTAAGCAAGGATTATTAGCTTTAATTTCTTTATAATGATGTAAACTAAAGAAAACAGTGATAAAAAATAATTTAAGAAAACACTGATAAAAAGATAAAAGATTAGTAACGAATTTTTTTTAACTAAATATATTATGCATATAGTTATCCTAAATTGCACTGTATTGGATAAAAAATTATAAAAACATAATGTCGATTATAATAAAAGAAAACTTAAGCTATCAGTAGAATTTCATAGACAAGGATTATTAGCTTTAATTCTTTTATAATGATGCAAACATTGAAGGAGAAAAAAAAAACTAAAACATAAGTGTTTTTTTTTTTATTTTTCTGGTTGTGTTCGCAAGGAAAAAAAATTTAGATGAGTTTAATACAGAAATATGCAGATATTATTATTTCTTAAGAATATTTTTTTAATGTATGTACTACCAGCGACCTAAAGATGTTGCTGAGCCCGACTTGTGGCTCAGAGGCGTCGCGCGCAGCTAATGAGCATTAGGGCGAAGTTTAAATCGGTTTTGGCGGTTTTTTTGTAGACACTGTTTCAAAAAAGACTCGATGGCGTTTATGATGTTCAGCTCTTGCCTCTTTATCTGGTGGTAGCTTTCCGCGTCTTCTACCATGCAATACTCAAATGCGGGGTAGTAGTCCCTAAAAGTCTTTCCATTAGGCGCTACCCTTCTTCAGCGTCAGTTAGCCCAGTCAGACTTCTACCTACGGATGCTCCATCACAACAGAAACTCTTTCCCTTCCTGCCATGAGACCACACAGGCTCGTGGACTTTGTCTAGATGTTGCTGTCTACCAAGTTGGATTAAAAATACTGCTGACCTGAATAGTGATGCAATGATAAAGTGCTCTGCTAACGTACAAAGGACTCGCATACAAATTAACTGTCTGATGTCTACTGCAGTGACTGCTTTCAAAAAGTGGGGCACACGATGGCAAATGTGACAAGGTATGTGAGTTTCACAATAACAGTCAGAAATTTTCTAGTATTCTCATGCAAACGGCAAGAAGATCCCTAAAAATTCTCTGAAAGACCCGACTCATAAAATGGCAAGTCGGGGATACATAGAAAATAAAAACGAGATGCAAAAATAATAAGCAATATGCTGTTATTAAGCAATGGTGCAAACGGATGATTCTTGCTGATGCCTTACAATAAGTTGCATTGTTTTAAAATTTATAGAGATAGATAAAAAGTTCGATGATTGGTAGAAGTGGATGATTCTTGCTGATGTCATACAATAAATTGGTTAGCTTTAAAATTTTTAGACATAGACAAAATTGTTACAACATCTTCCATCGCGGACAGATTGTTTTTCAATGAGAATTTTCGGGTTTTCTATTATTTATCAGTTAAACGCAAGGCAATCCCTCTTTAAAGTATTTTAAGAAGGCATTAACTTTTCTTTGCACTTTAATTAACACCGATAACATATCAGAAATCGAAGTGGGGTTCCCCATTATAGAAACGCCGATATACAAAACACTTTCCAAGAAGGATTTTAATAGTAGCTGCATGGAACAAAAAAAAATATGAATTTATAAATTTGCTTAATTATTAACAGTTGTATTCATGTAGGACGCGTTTAATTGACTAGCTGTCTAGTGGTCACATACATCTGGGTCACATAATTTTTCTAATACATTTTATTATAAACAATATTTCAAATTAATATAATACTACTATTTGATTATGCTACAATTAGATGTACTATTGTTAAATATAATACTTCTATTAGATTTTCTATTAATTACTTTGAATTACAGAAATTTTCTATTTTTGATTGATTTAATTTATAGATTTTTAATAAAAATATGAGATAATTTTATTATAAAATAATTTGTGTCAGAAGTGAATTAATAAACTTAATTGCGGGAATTAATAGCATCTGATATCTTTTAAGTCAAGTACTATTATACATAACCAAGTAGTAGATTATAGCCAAGTAGTTGGCCATTAGTATAGCCAAGTAGTAGATTATAAGTTGTATATTACTAGAATTTGTTTGTTGTTAATAATAGCAACCCTTTTTTCTACGCCCCTTGTCCTTCTGGAGCGAAGCCTGTAATGAAGACTTATGCGAGTTGGAAGAAACTTCAAACAAGGGCATTATTAATATGGAAATTATAGATCTTAAGAATATAGATACCAAAAAGTGAATAATACGAAAACAATTTCGGTTTTATGAAAGGGATGTTGACGATTATTAATACCAGCCTCAAAAGAGAGCAAAGGGAGTAGCAAAGAAAACAATGGGAGTTCGAATGAAAGGGAGTAAACAGAATAACGGGTGCTCAAACAAAAATAAATGGAACTTTACTTTTCTAGCAAAGGTAGTAAGAAAGATTTACATGAGTTGGCTGATGAGCTAGGAAAAACGTAATTTCTGAAATAAAATATTTTTAAAGATCATTATCAATGCACATTATACGGAGAAGATTTTGATTTTGTAAAAGGAGTGTTAGGGACAATTGTTAGCACCAGGCGCAAAAGAAAGAGAAAAAGAGAGAGTTGCAAAGGAAGCAATGAGAGCTTAAAGAAAGGAACAAAGAGAACAGAAGGGGTTCGAGGTCAGAAAAATTTAAAAATCAAATCATCAAATACTGTCTGCAGTGCCAGTGGAGCAACAGCATTTTGAATCAATTAAACTAATGCTTGGATTCAAAGTACAAAATATTACTACAAATAACCATTAATAGCAAAATGTTGCTGTTGGTACGCAGCAGATGGATAACTTACATCAACCTCAACAGCAAGTTCCTACTAAGGTGCCACAAAAATGCTTCTAACCTGCAACAACATCGACAAAATACTGTTGTTAATTTGAAACATTTAAATTTTAGCATTACTTTTCAAAAGCAATATATTTTTTGCATCGCCATTCCTAAAATACTATTCATTCTACTAAAACTAAAATTCAGCATCAAGCTATTACTCCTTTGAAGTCGTAAACTCCAGCAAAATACATTTCTGGGTTGCAAGGCTTACCACAAGCTCTACATATTGTTAAACATTTACGACAGTGATGACCAAATAGAAAGATTTAGCGAAAAATCATTCATTGTGATTACTGTAATTCCTTTCGAAAGATGGGGATGTTTCGAAAGGATAGATCGCGAATAATGGGTAGAATAACCAAATTGTAATATGAAGATAATTATCCAATAGCAACAGCAACTCAGCAAACTCATGATCAATTAAGTCAATCGCAACTTCCTCCAGCAACAACAATTATGTGTTCATTTTATCGGCCTACAATTAACCAAGAAAGTAAAAGGTTTGGCAAATCTGGTACTGTTGTCCTTCATTTGTCTTTTGTAAAGCACAAGAACGTCGACAATGTAATTGTCAAGGTTTGGGTTGTTATTTGAAGGAGGAGACGGTCCTTCCAATCAAGAGAAAATCTCGGGATTATTGGTATAAGAAGATTAGAAAAAGGAAAGATTTAACGGGATTATTGGTACAAGTGAAAGTAAAAAGAGGGAGAGAGAAAACCCTACCAACTGCCTAAAAATTATGCTTTATCATGGTTTAATCACCAATATTATTTTTTTATGTTGACAAGTTTAAATTTAGTATCTTACGTGTTAATTTACTTTTTAAAAGGAATTAATGTACATAACTTGACTGTAAAAAGTGTTTTGATGTCTTTACTATACTATGCCGTTAAATTTAGCGTGTTATTCTCATTCAAATATCTTAATATTAATTATATTTTAACATTATAATGTTAAAATATTTTAAGATATTTTTATTACTCTAATGTTTTCATAATTTCTATTGATTTGGATTGTTTCAATGTGGGAGCTGCATAATATGTGGAGTTCTCAACTGAATTTTTGTGTTGTCGTGAAGCAATTACTCGGTTCGAATTTTTTTATTCTGTACCATAGCTATTCCTGTGACGAATGTGCTTTTTCCCGAAGGGAGTTGTAAGTATCTGATTCACTTCGACTAAAATAAGCATTTCCTTGGAAATTTTGTAGCTGACAAAAGAACCCAAAAAAAAGATAACATTCCTTAAAAACTAAAATAAAATTTCATTAGAAACTGTTGATCAATCAGGCAGACATCCCGTGCTGAGAAAACAAGGGACAGGAAAAAGAAGAGACAAGGTCAACCTGTCATGCTTTCTGAACAAGGTTTATAAAGGATTTCCAGCGGGTTAGTTATTATGTATATATAGAGAGCCTTGCAGATATGGAAAAGAACGTATATATATATATATATATATATATATATATATATATATATATATATACTGTTGTTTCAGAAATAAATCATATGGCATCTAACGTTTCATTCATCGTTTCTTTTAAGTTTCCCTGCAACCTTACTGAATTGGATAAAAACAACAACTATTTTTAACTATACTATATGCTTGGAAATAAAAAAGGAGCTTATCATCTATATCGTATTTTTGTATCTTTATCATCTATATAGTATTTATCTATCGTATTTTGTTTTTATTCTTTGCAACAATCTGATGTATTAATTATAAAAATATAGAAACTGAATTAGTAGATTTAGTTCATAAACTCTGTCATGCAAAGACGATAAACATTAAATCTTTAAACATCTTAAAGCGGATAATAAGTATATGTCACTTTCAATATCCCAGGCACCTAAAAATATATTTTGTTTTTTTAATTTCTCCTTCATTTTTGTTTAACTCAGGACTTAACGGTAATTAACGGTAAGTGGATTAATAATAAGCCCTACTACAGCGCGCGGAGGGCTGAAGTTTAAATCCATTGCCTGATATTAACAATCAGATTGTATATTGGAAAGTTTCTGCATTTTGCCCTGTATGACATAGGAGGAGTTATCCCTGAAAGTCTTTCATCTATCCCCGCTTCAGTGACCGTGGATGAGCTGTTCATGGTATACAAAACCGTTTCTGTATTTTGGAATGTATGACATAGAACTATAGCACAGTAAACTTTAAAATCAACCCTTAAACCTTTCAAAATCAACCTAACCCTTCATCAATCAACTCTTCACTGTCCATGGATGGGTTGTTCATGGTATACGAGACCATAGATGAGTATCAATAACAATAACAAAAGCCTGCTTTTGTGTATAAATATATCATACGTCTTAAAAGACTTAATTACGTCGGTAAACCCATACCATAATATAACCCAAATGTTGGAAATCGTCGACTGTAATCAAGAAATTCAACAAGGAATTAAGAATCAAGAAATTCAATTCCAGGAGATTCGTCACTTCAACTCCGAATTCTGACAAGGATTTACAACTTGAACTTAAAAACACTTCAATTAATACAAAATAAAATACTATAAAAATAATATATGATTGATTAGTGTAACTTTATCCTTATACAAGTCGTTCCATTCATACATCACATTGGTCAAGCCAATTCTTTACCGTAGACAAATGAGACCTAAAGAATGTGTCACAAGAACTGCAGGGAATACGAATCGATCAAACGTTCTGTTCTAAGAGTTATAGATTGGGATGTATCAAATAACTAGTCATTACGTTGTTCCATTGGAACAATTCATGGGACAGAATAAGAATAAGCCGCCTGTTTGTGTAGAAATAAAACAAAGGCTTTTACTATATATGTTTTTAATATACATAGGATGTTTAATTTGATGTTATTTTTTAATTTTGTTTTTAATGTAAATGTTATATTATGTTTTTTATTATTTATTAATGATATTGTTTTTAATGTTGTTTAATTTTAAAGCTAATTTAATCTTAATGTTAAAGCATTGTCAATTCATTAAAATTTATATTAACTCATTACTACTACTTATTAACAATTCATTAACATTAATATTTTTATTAATAATAATAACTCATTCATAAACTCAATAATATTACTTATTGATAACTAATAAAAATACTTAGTTATCTTTTGATTGATGTCAGGTTTAGCTTTACTCATGTAAATATATTAATTAAAGAGATAATTATTTTTCTTACTCAGAACAGATGATTATTTGATACTGTTCAGAATATACCAATTATATTATTAATCCTAAAAGGAAGTTAATTGCATAATATAATAATTAATGTAATAGGTCTTATCTAATTATATTTTCTTGAAAATGAATTTAATAGCATAAATGCAAACATAACATCGTGTTTTTAATTATAATATAATTAATTATATTCCTAATTGTAACATCTACTTGATAAATTTCGCAGTGAATTTAGGAAATTAAAATTACATTAGTCATTATTCTAACAAAAAGATGACATTAAATAATATTATAAAAAACTACTAATGGGCTACAGATTGTTTATTGATTAAAAGGAAATAAACAATCTTAATTAATCTTACTAATACCTTCCATGTCCAATATTTCCCACTTTAAATTGTTATTTTTAAACAAGCTTTATTCAACCGTATTCGCGAACCTTGATTAAATTTTCTTTCTTGAATAAATTAGGAAAATAACAGCAATAAAATGTTAGGTACAATTTGTGTGCTTTATTGTTAAATGAATAAGCAACACCTAACCAATAAGAAATAAAATAAGGTAAATAAAGTAATAAAAGTTCAACAATTATCTTCATCCTGTATTAATATAATGATATAATTCGGTCAAAATAAGTGATTGTTCCGAAGGAATTCATTTAGTAAATTTCGCTTCCATAAGAGCATTTTCATTTTCCATACATTACGAATATAAATAATAAGTATATGTTAACAGAAAATAACGAAAAACGTTTTAAAAATTTCAATAATTTAACACCAAAGTTTTAGTATTACATTGTTAACTTTGGCGGATTTTAGGTATGAAGTTAGTCATCCTGCGTATTAGTTGTCATACAGATTCTCATCCGGCGAGGAAGTATATTTCGTTCATCCTGAGCATAGATGAGTATAGAGTTTTCGGTTTATAATTATAGATTGATGGAAATATTATACTTTTGTGTCTTTAAATATGTTAAATATTGTATGTGTCTAATTATATGTCTGTGGTGTGTATTCGTGTGTCAATAAAGCTGTGAGTTCTCCAATCTATGCTTCAAGTATCTCAACCCAACCCTACCCAGTTACAATTTGGTTGCCGACCTGCAGTCTACAATGTAGCTCCTGAATAAGGAAACGTACCTGCTTTACGTGGTACCCGTATCCGGCTACAAACTCCGGCTTCAACTGAATTTAAGTGTAATTTTAGTTTTATGAAACAATTTGCTTCTAAGTATCAAAAAAA
This sequence comes from Caerostris extrusa, assembly GCA_021605095.1. Taxonomy (NCBI): domain Eukaryota; kingdom Metazoa; phylum Arthropoda; class Arachnida; order Araneae; family Araneidae; genus Caerostris; species Caerostris extrusa. Next base: position 18,482 of record BPLR01004305.1, on the reverse strand, counting down.
CGTATAATTTCTAAAATAATTTATTGCATATAATTTCTAATTTCTATAATTTAATTATACGTATAATTTTTGCCATATTCATGACTTATAACTATAAATATGAAAGAAACTTCATATAAACTCTATTGAATGTTCTGTTTCTACCACTTGCTATTTCTATTTGTTTTCTTTTCTATCTGAATATTTAATTTCTGGACAGCATAATTGAAATCTCTAGGAATGGATGAATGTAAAATCTTATAGATTTTATTCTGTTTAGTTTTTTTTTTTTCTTCTGGGAAACGCATATTATATTTATGTACTGCTTAAATGTTACAATTTATTATTATTATTATGTTTTATGATTATTATTAAAAATATATTCCTTCAGAATGACAGCAGTCACCTGCTTCTATGATAGAACTAATGAACACAAAATAGTAAAAGTAAAGTAAAGCATGCACTGAGTATAAATTATGTTGTAATTATATTGTATTTAGTATTGGCAAAAAAGGTTGTTATTGATTTATTTCCTTTTTAATGTTAATTTTTTTTAAGATTTTGAATATAAGTGTCATAAGTATATTGAAAATGGTTGTGCATAGCAATTGACTGTTAATTTTTTTAAAAAAAATCTTTTAAAAGAACATTACTATTAAGGAACATTTTGTAAGCGTTAGTGTTGTAATACAGTGAAACGACTGTGCCCTAGAAACAATAAATTTAAGGGAAAAAAAAATCTGGAAAAATATTTAAGGAAAAAAAAATGTTCTTTATAACAAAAGGCAGAAACAAAATTTAGTAAAACTTGCTGCAGAACTTGGTGAAAAGGTAGAGAGTGATGGACTTACGGGAACTGATCTTGAAAACTCCAATTTTCACCGCGGATGTAGAATTTGTAAAAAACGCATTATAAAATATTATAGCTGAAATATTAGAAAGTGAAACAGAGGAAAAAGAGCGTTTCGCGCGAGTTAAAGCTGAAGAGCAAAATAGCGCAAAACCTACAAGAACAAAAATGACACCATGAATTTGAACTTGAGAAATTACGTCTACAGATTGAAGCTCAACGACTAGCAAATGCTTCTTTTCTTCAGAACTTTTAAAAACAAAATAGTTTTGTTTAATTTTTAAAAATTATAAACTATTTAAAATTGTTTTGCTAAAAGTTAAGCCTCAAAAAATAAATAATTCGTTAAATTTTTATTTATTTTTGTATCAATATAGAATTGCATTTATTTGTAACTGTATATCTATTGTCAGTTTTCATGAATTAATAAAATAAAAAAACATACATATTCCCAGCACATTTTTTTATTCTGTACATCATCTTATACATTCATGATATATAGTTTGATAAGCTTTACATCGATGGGGAACAATAAATACACATTTCGCTTCTTTGCGAAATTCAAATAAATAACACCATTACATTTTGTCATGCACAAATACAGTTTCCGTCAAATAACAAATAAAACCACATCACAAATTATTTGTATACGGGTCAACATAGATTACAAGGGTAATTCTAATACAATTTATTCTAATGCAAGCATGCAATTGTATCACTACATTAACGCTTGAAAATTATTATACTTTTAAAGTGCTTTTAAGAATTAAAAAAAAAAAATCATTTTTTTTTTTCATAAATATAAATATGTAAATATATTGTTTATGACATAATTTGGAAGCTATAATTAAAATAAATAGCTTTACTGTTTTTAATAATAAACAAGTTTTCACAAAATAATAAACAATTTTTCTAAACAAATTATTAAAATGTACTCGAACATTTCTGTATCAATATTTCTGTTTTACTACAGATGTTTTGTTATACTACAGATTTTAAAGTCATATTTAAAAATAAATAGCTTTACTTTTTTAATAACAAACATTTTTTTCTTAAAAATTATTAAAATATACTCAAAAATTTCTTTAGCAATAATTTTGATTTCCTACTACAGATATTTTGTTATACTACAGGTTTGGAAATCATATTTAAAATAAATAGCTTTACTACTTTTAATAATAAACAATTTTTCTAAAATAATAAGCAATTTTTCTTAAATTATTCAAATGTACTCAAAAATTTCTGTGTCAGTTTTGTTACACTATAGATTTGGAAGCCATATTTAAAAATGAATAGCTTTACTATTGTTAAAATTAAACAATTTTAAAAAATAATTAAATGCACTCATACATTTTTGTATTAATAATATTGTTATACTGCAAATATGAATGTAAATCTCTTTACTAATTCATTATGCAAATAAAAATAACCTAATCAATTGAAAATGTTATATCATATTTGTTAAAAACCCTCAAGAATGGTGAAATGAAAAAAAAAAAAATTGCTATGATATTTTAAATGAGTTATAAAAATAAAATTCACATCATTTTATATATAATTTGTTCATTTAAGACTCAATTCTAACAGCATAAAATATTTATTATCTATCAACATTAATTATTTGAACAAGATGACGCCAGAAAAAATATATGATTATTCTTTTGATAGATTTCATTTCTAAAATATCAATTATAATTTTAGAGCTATTTCATATACAAACATTACATTTCAAAAACCACCAAATAAATACAAATTTTTTAAGTATTAATCGATAAAAGACAAGCTGCGAAATTAACATAGATCTCCAGTTTTAAATAATTATACATCAAAGCCATGTGTTCATTTTAAACTTCATTTTATCACTTTCAATATTGTTTTAAATATAATTTTATGCACATATTACTCAAATATATAAGTGCTCCAAACATCACACAGTCAATATATTCATTTAATTTCGAATGCTTGTATAATCACAACTTTTTTAAATGGTTGCTCTTGACTCTCATTTCATAGATGAAAAAAAGCAGAAAAAGTTTTAATTCAAGTAGCAGGAATGTTTATTTTAATATCTTTTCTCTTTTCCCTGCAGAAATGAGACATTTGCATTCTTCCTTCAGTTAGTAAATTAAATTAGAAACCAAAAACTGCAAGTAATTATATTTTTATAAACAGAAAAATAAAACATTTTTTTTTTTTTCTCCTTCACATTATTTTATACAAAATGATTTGATTTTTAAGGAAAAATAATCAAGAGCAGCCTAAACTTCATTAACTGTAATCACATTGAAACTGTGCGCTTTGTGAAGTTCAAAAAAAAAAAAAAATATTACAAGAGAGGAAAATGCCTAAAAATAAAAACGTTGGAAAACAAAACATTTTTGTAAATATTCCAACTATGCAGGATTTTTTTTTTCTTTTCAGGAAAAAAAACCCTAACGATAATCCACGAATACACAAGCTAAAAAGGAAAAAAAAAAAATAAAAAAAATAATAAGAAAATAAAGTTAGTGAAAATTGTATATAATCCTTATGAATCCCTTCCGAAATTTGAAAAGACAAAAATACAAATTCTTCCAAAATTATTTTTAAAAAAATTATGAAACAATGAAATATAAATCCTTCTTAAATAAACAAATTAATTATATACTTTGCAAATTACATTTCATTCTTTTTATTTTAATTATTTTGTATAAAATTTCAAATCTTTTATTTTAATTATTTTGTATAAAATTTCAAATACTTTTTTTCTTTGAAGCAAATATCTTAAGCAGTATTTGTTTGAATTTTTAATTACTTTTCTATATACTTTTCAATAATGTAAATAAGTTTTTAAAAAATTTATGTTAAGAAAATGTTAATAATTAATTAATAAGATTTAGAGTAATGATTACTAAAGTAGGGGGTATGGACTCTTTAGGGTGGTCAAGAAAAAAATCATTAATCTCAAAGTTAATCATTTTAAGTTTGTTATAAATATTGTAGATTTCATCCCCAATGTTGTAGGTACAACAGTCGCTTTTATTCAATTTTTAATTTTAAATTATTCACAGATATTTTTAAAGATGGTATTTTACATGTATATATAGATATCCAACATAGTTTTCGTATTTTTTGCATATAAATTACGAGGATCGTGTTTTTTAATTTTGAAAGGAGGCAATGAACTAAATTATTTAGACACTTAAAAGTATTAAACATAACTTAAGAATAAGAGTATTAACTTAAGAGTAGAGTTATTTACTTAAGAGTATTAAACGTCATTAATTGAAAGCTTTCAAAATAAACCAAATGTTTTTACAAAAATATTTGCAAATCCATTAACTTTTCTACCATCATAAAGCATATTGCTTGCAATAATTTCCCTATATGTGAGTGATGTCCTAGTTGTGGTCAAAATATTACAAAAAAAATGACCACATACATTTAACTGTGTTCTAGGAACACTATTAACCAGCCCAAAGCAAACGCCCCATAAAAAAGATTCCATGATACCCGTTTCATTTGACTTAGATGAAAAAACATTTATTTGTTCAGCCACTTGCTGTGATAAACAGTCTGCTATTCACACTGAAAAATTATATTCAAATTTTCGTCAAAGAGGGTCCACAAGTCTTTTTGAAGCTTGAATAATTTTGAACAATCACTAACCATTCGACAAAAGCAGGAATGTAATTCTTTTACATAAAATAATATAAAACAATTATCACAACACATTTATGATGGAATCCAGCATTAAAAGAAACATCTAACAAATAAGTCAATCAACAATATTTCTCAATAAATGAAAATAAATGTGAAAACATTCACAAAGACAGGGTTCAAAAGGACAATAAAAGACAATGGAATGCACCTAAATGAAAATGATCGAAGCAATAGGTATAAATAAAGCATTTAGTGACATAGAATGATTCTTCAAACAATTAGTGCATCACGTTAAGTATCACCAATGCCGTCAAAGACTTCATCGATTCGTCATGGTATACGCATTGATTCGTCATCTTATTGTCGAAAGTAAATGTAATAAACCAATTGCTGAAAGCTAGTCGCCTTGATTCATCATGCTATAATAGATAAATTATAGTTTGTTGGTGCCACCAGTCATACAGTGTCCAAGTCAATAGAGTTTGTAACAACCTTGAGCACCAGGATCTCGACCAATGGGTAAATAAAGCATTGCTGAGCTTATGACACCAAAGCTTCATTTACCCATTGTCGTCCTTGATGTCTGCAGTGTTGGTCAATGTCTGTGGAGGTTTTTGTGGCCTGGGTCCTCCAATGTCCCGCGTTGCAGGTTCCAGCCCCAGCCCACCACTTGTGCATGTCCGGGTATGATTTGTGGTAAGGTGGGGCGTGCAGCATTGCACACATCCTGCACCAGAAGTAGGTGTTGATGAACTCCCCTGCACCTTTCCAGCGAAAGTACTCGTTGTAAAGAGTGTCATTCTTGTCCAGTACAGTGAGATATTCCGCCAGTTCTTTGGGTGACGAAAAGTCGTCCACGTGTATGTAGGAGTGGGGTGGCGCAGCCCTGTCATAGTCTTCTGGTCGAGCTCCCATCACGATAGGGACGATATTACGACTGAAAAGAAAAATATTAATGTGGTTAAAATATGTTAGATTGGAAATGAATATTACCTAAAATTATTTATTTTATTTTAAATAATTAATGCATTAATTTAAAAGAATTAATTATAAGTATATTAATGAAATTTGTTTTGTTATCATACTATTTTATTCATTTGAAGTAAAAAATAAACTATACAACAATGGCTCATGAGAAGATTGAGAAAGAAATAGTATTGTGAAACAAAAAATAGTATTGTGAATTAAAAAGGATATATTTAAGAGTATATTATTATATTATTTTTAATGGTATATTATACACAAGCTTATGTTGGGATATCATGTGGCTTATAACGTTTTCAGTTACCATGCTGATTCCGATTTAAAAACTCCAATTAGTTGACAAATCATATAATTTTATTCATACTTACTGAAAAAGACCAATAAAAATAATAAATACTATACTATTACATTACAATTTTTATTGGTCACGTAAAGAATATCATGAAAATCTATAATTTTATTCATACTTACTGAAGTAAAAAAAATAAACACTACAACAAACCCTAACGTAAACAAAAAGGAGTTATATTCTATAACCTGGCCCATAACGTTTATAACCATATTCCTGATAATTCTTCCTGGTCCCCATGGCCACATGTGCTCGTGTCCAAAAAGCGTTTATCACCACTCTTGGGCAGCCCCGAAACTAACTTGTTCCTTATGGGAAAAGTTCCTCTCAGTTTAATTTCCAATGCGATCCATCACTCTTATTTCGTTAAACATGGAGTGGTGGAGATGCAAGGAAGTTAAAGAGAGTAGCGACACCGCAGATAAAAAGCATCTGTAGACAGACTTCAGAAAAAAAAAGTTATACATGTTCAACCTATCATCAATCAAATTGGGCTTTCATATGTTGTTAAAGTTACTTACCAGAATAAAATTTTTACTTTCTTTTTCTGCACGATATGGGGACATATTATATTGAAATAAAAATAGAGAACAAGTTAGAAAATGTATTTTGTATTTTAACTCAAGACGAATGGCTTGGGATTTTAAGATGTTTTCTAAAGATCTCGACTGTAAGTTTTATTGTAGATGGTTAAAGTTTGTTTTCTTGGTGTAGAAGATATCAATACAAAAGAGATGCTTTGAGATTTCCACCGGGATCAGATGAAAGAATTGTTGCAAAAAAGAGGCACCAGATGATGCATGTTCTTTCGTTTTTTGTTTTCTTTACTATTATTTCACGATGAGTTATGTTTTTTTGTAGAACGAAAGAACTACAATCAATCCATTTTACTTTTCTTAATATGTATATTTGAAATTTTACCATGGTTCCAAAGGGAATGTTCATATAAATATGTTATAATATTTATAAAAGATACATTTTGAAATGTGATTTATTAAATTAAAATGCTGATAAAAGTTTTATTTTAGGGAAAAGTATTTTTCCCATTAAGATAATATTTTAAATACAATTTAAAAAATTATTATTTGAATATTTTGGTTTTTCTCAAAATTTTATGAATTCAGATATATATACAAAATCAATTAATTAATTAAAAATAAATATGTACAACGTCTTATTGGGTAGATATTACGTAAATATAAACTTTTAGAAACTAGCGAAAAATCGTAACGTTTAAATGACAAATTAAAATAAAAATGCTCCAGAAAACGCAAATAGTCAATATTAATATCCTTAATATAATCCAAACGCATAATTTTATCAACTAGAACATAAATCATAATGTTCTTTCATGAAGAAAATATATATTAAAGAAATTTGGCATATTATACATGTGTTTATTCTGCGATATCCTGTGGCTTATAACGTTTACATTTACCACGATGATTTCGGTTTCAAAATAATTGACAAATCATAGTTTTATTCATATTCATTGAAGTAAAAATAAACTATATTATGAAAAGAATAGTAATAGTATTGTGAAACAAAAAGGGGATATATTCTATAACCTGGTTCATAACTTCAATTTTCTAAAACTTTATAACCATATTTCTGATAATCCCTTCCTTGTCTCCATATGCTCGTGTCCAAAAAGTTTTTATCAACACTCTTGGCAGCCCCAGAAACTAACTTGTTCCTGATGGGAATAGTTCCTCTCGGTTTAATTTCCAATGTGATCCATCACTCTTGTTTCGTTAAACATGGAGTGGTGGAGATATAAGGAAACCTAAGAGAGTAGCGACACCGCAGATAAAAAGCATCTGTAGACAGACTTCAGGGAAAAAAAGTTATACATGTTCAACCTATCATCAATCAAATTGTGCTTTCATATGTTGTTAATGTTACTTACCAGACGAAAATTTTTACTTTTTTTTCTGCACGATACGGGGACAGAATACAATGAAATAAGAATAGAGAGCAAGTTAGAAAATGTATTTCGTATTTTAACTCAAGACGAATGGCATGGGATTTTGAGATGTTTTTTAAAGATATCAACTGTAAGTTTTATTGGAGATGGTTAAAGTTTTTTTTTGTATAGTATGTACATACATATATATATATATCAATACAAAAGAGATGTTTTGAGATCTCCACTGGGGATGACATGAAAGAATTGTTGCAGAAAAGAGGTACCAGATGATGCATGTTCTATTTTGTTATTGTTGTTTATATTATTTCACGATGAATTATGTTCTCTTGTAGAACAAAAGAACTATGCTATCAGTTTTACTTTTGTCAATCTGCATATCTGAAATTTTACCATGGTTTCAAAGGGAATGTTCATATTTTTGTAAATATATTACATATTTTTAAAAAATTTTGAAATGTGATTTATTAAGTTAAAATGTAAATAAAAGCTTTATTTTAGGAAAACATTAAGCTCATATTTCAAATATAATGTAAAAGAATTATTATTTGAATATTTTGTTTTCTTGTAATTTTATGAATTCAGATATATACTCATAAACAATTAATGAATTTAAAAAAAAATGAATATATACAATACTATATCTGCCTATACTATGCAATACTATATATACATATGCCTATTGAATAGAATTACATAAATATATACTTTTAGAAAGTAGTGAAAACTCGTAATGTTTAAATGGCAAGATTATTTTTTGATACAAAAGTCTAAAATCTTAAACTAGAAAACGCAAATAGTCGATTTTAATATTCTTAATGTAAAACAACTGCCTGAATTAAACAATCTGAACAAAGATTATAATGTTAATAACGGTACCAATGTAAATAATAAATTAAATAAGTTAACATTTTTTCAATAATTGCATTTGCTCTTTCATTGGTTGACTTATTGAACAAAAAATCAACAATTGTATAAATAATAGATAATTTTGAAATTGAAATTGATAATTTTGTGATTCTGAAAGCTATGACTAAAATCGCATAATAATCCACATTTTACAAAAAAAAATTAATTAGAGACAGGACTTAATTATTTATTATTAATTAATTGGAAAATTTATTGAAGAATTGTTAGTAGATAAGTTACATAAAGTATTTGAAAACAAAATTCTAAGAATTTGTCAGACGAACATCAAATGTTCTCAGAAATATTAAAATATTTTGATAAAAAAATTCAATTTTATAAATTTTTTGGCATTTTTCAATGTAAATAATGCATAATCAAGTAAATAATATAGATGACAATTCAGAACACCCAATAAGTCAAAATATATATTGTAATAATTTTGTATATATCCGTAAGATCTAATGTTGATATGATAGTAACTATACGGTTACTCTCTCGCTCTGTGTATAGTATATAATATCATTATCGATGCAGCATTCATCAAGCATATAATGGTATATCCTGTAGGCTAATATGTTACTAAATTTGCTACATTATCTATAGGCCTTATACCCTTGTTAACTAGTTCCGCATAATACAGTGAATAGAGCTGCTGTTGATCTACATGAAACAAAGTTAATTTTACCAAAATTCTAAACCTAATAAATTTCGTTGGCTAACATGTATATTAATTCCAATAAAACCTTTAATATTTCCTGTTTATCGAAATTATACTGATAAATATTGTTCAAAATACTGTCTATTTGAAAAGGCTTGGAAGTTAAACTGAGTTATACATATAAATTCTAAATATTTGTATAGGCTTACAACAAAAAAAAATGCATTCTATTGATATAATGTACCATTTCTAATAGAACGCAGCATCAATATTTCATCAACTTGCAAACATTCGAGTTCATAAACATGTTTTGCGCTAAAAAAACCATATTCCAACATAATATACTTTTACAACAAGAAACTTTTTCCAAGATAAAATTAACCATTTTTCTTATCGCTACTCATACCACAAAGCATACCAAGTAGCGAAAAGAAATTAATTCCTCAAATCACTTGCCAAATGCTGCTTTCTGTTTTTCTGTTCACTTAATGAGTCAGTAATGGAACAAGACTCATGAAATTCTGATGATCGCTAAAAACACGCATGGATGGCATACCAAAAAAAAATAATAAATAAATAAAAAAAAACACCATAATGGACTTGCTTAAGTATTCCCTACTTTGGGCAATATAGTAGGGCAGTTGCTACCTTTTTAATGGTGGAGTTGATGCTGCTGGTTGTTTGTATTATATAGTTCTTTGATGTGTCTTTTCATATATATATATATATATTGTAGTTTATTTGATTTGAAACAAGAAAGTATGGAAAAATTCTATGATGCTTTATGTGTCTTTTTCTGGCAGAAAAATATAATACATCAAAAGATTAAAAAAATTTTCTACATTATATTTATAAAAAAATAATCTTCTACTGCTATAATAAAGGTTTAAAATATACATAAACTTGTAGCAGAAAAGTGTAAATGAAATATTTTTCAATTTTGTAACTTGAAATGATTTGAAATATCAATTTTGTAATTATACGATTTTGTAACTATATGTTTAATACAGTGTTTAGAAATAACATTTCTTCCTTATAAAAAATTCTTAAGAATTTTAAAGATAACTAAAAAAAATTTCAAAATGCCTCTATAAATCCATTCCAATGTTAAAAGCATTCAAAACATTTTGCCACCTCACATCTATATAATCTGCTCCATAATGACGACACATCTAGTTACCATTTTACACAGACAAAGATAAGAGAGAACCAAAACGTTAACTCGTTCTCCAAACTCTTGTTGACTCTCTGACTATTAAATTACAAATGTACCGTTACGTAAAATAAATCAATATAATTAATGAACTAAAAATTGATAGTAAAAAGACGCTAAATAATTTTTTATAGAAACTAGGAGGATCTACCTCACTTTTCCGCTTCTGTTATTTAATTTCACAATTTAGAAAATAAAACGTTATTGGATGAATAATACAATATTACCCAACCCCAAATCTTATTGTAGGGCCTGATGGCCGAGTGACTAGTGCTCTGGCGCTTGGTCTATGGATGTTTGTAGTGGTTCGGAATGCACTTTAAACCGTAGGACCCGGTCTAATATGACTGTGGAGCGTTGGGCGTATGGCTGAAAACCTTAAAAAAGAAAAACATTTCATGTTTCGGAATCCGTCAGCAGGCAGACGGTCTTGGTCCCCCATGGGTCTGTTGGCAATTGAAGAAGAATAATGCTTACTTAATAAAACGAAATTTTTTTTATTACCTAAAGTGTTTGTATTATTTAGAGAGTCAATCAAAAACAAATTCAATCAAAAATAAAATTCAATCAAATGCAATTTCAATTCAAAGAAAACATCTCATGTTTCGGAATCTGCCAGTAGGCAAATGTCCTTGGCCCACCATGGCTATTGAAGAAGAATGCTCATTTATTAAAACGAAAATGTTTACATTATCTAAAGAGTTTGTTCTGATTGACTCTTAAAGTACTACAGTTTTTATAATGTTAAAACACTTTGGTAAAAATTATTTGTTTCCCACAATGTCGATATTGCCTCAAGCTGTAGATATATTTGTAAAATTAGTGAAAGCCGATGCCAGTAACACAGATGTCATGCCATGTTATTCAACGCCAGATGTATCACCATGCTATTTCAACGAATTTTTTTGCGATTTTGAATGGGAATTTGTTTAACTGGCATTTTCACTTACTAATTCTACAAATATTTTTACACCTTGATGCGATATCGATACTGACTGTAAAAACCCAAAGTGTTTTAACACATTATAATAATTTGTACAACTTCGAGAGTCAATCTGTTCAAGAACAAATGTTTAGATAATGTAAAAATTTTCATTTTATTAAGTAAGCATTCTTCTGCAATGGCTATTAAGAATGGTGGGCCTTTTACATCTGCCTGCTGGCAGATTCTGAAACATGAAATGTTTTTAAGCATGAATTAAATTGCATTTTCTTTGATTGAATTTTTTATGCAATTTATTAAGAATAGTCGTCCTTTTTTCACTAATTCTACAAATATATCTACAGCGTGAGGCAATATCGCCATTGTTTGTAACAAAGAATACTTACCAAAGTGTTCTAACACAATATAATAATTTGTTCTTGATTGACTCTCGAAATAATAAAACTCTTTAGGTAATGTAAAAAGCTTCTTTTTTTTTGTAAGTATTCTTCTATAATCTATTAGAATTTTATTAAGTAAGTATTCTTCTTCAATGGCCAACAGCCTCATGGCGGGCCAAGGATATCTGTCTACTGGTAGATTCCGAAACATGAGATGCTTTCTTTGAATTGAAATTATATTTGATTGAACTTTTCATGCTATCTGTTTTTAGTTGTTTACCGTGAAAGTTTTAATGCTTGGTGTTTGGTGAATGAGAGGCCAAATCAAAGTCCTGTCGGTCAAAACTCGATAAATCGAACAAGACTTTTGTTAATAATAAATGCTTATTGTGCAATATTCTTATTTTATAAAAATTCGACAGAATTGTCTACTATAAGATAAGAAGAGACATATTAAAAAGTCCCACTGGTGCATGAAAACTCATCCTTCCTCGATCGACCTTATTTACGTATGAATAGCTACGCAGAAGACATTGGCGTAAATTACAACTTCAAAAGATATCGAACGCCAAGATTCAATTTCATAGAACACAACTCACAATTCTTCCAGCAGAATCATGGTGAAAAGTACCAGCAGCAAAAAGCAGATCCAGAACTGGTAGCGCCAACAATGGACGAATAAAAAAATTAACAAAGAAATTGAAAAACGGGGAAAGAGAATCTCTTTCAGACCAGCGAATATTGAAAGAAATATCGGATTCAATCCTGAAAGAATAATGGAAAGAAAGGAAGAGAAATAATCATCATGTGATAGCGAATGTGATCCACAAAAATGTTCTGGAAGGCTCTGAGCCGAGTAAAAGCGATGGAGGGGAAGAAAGAATGAATATAAAAAAATTGAAATAAAGGCGAAACTATGCCTAGCAAGATATTAGTATAAAAACACATACACATAAAAAGAAATAAAATAAAAGGAGAGGCATACGATTTCTGGGCTATAAAGAAGCAAGGAAAGTTTTATTTAAAATATAAGATCAGTATTTTTGTTGCAGACAATTTCTTAACCATAAAAGAGAAATTTGTATCCAGAAATTGAAAAGAAAAAAGGCAATTCTCCTTCACAATCAACCAATATATTTCAAAATGCATTATGGTATAATATCGAATGTAACGGGATATTCAATATTTGATATTTCATCTCTTTCTTTCTTTCTTCATCTTTCGTTTACTGTGCAAGCAGTTATCTGGTTAAAAGCATATCCACAAATTTAATGCAAAAGACAGTAAAAGACTAACAGACGAATGGATTTTTAGAAAATATTTTAGTTTATTTCTGCTAGATAGGAAATTTACTTCAGTTGAAAATATTATTTCTTTTTAAACAGGTTCCAGCTAATCATATGTCATTGCAATTACTATTATATCGTAGTATATCTAATACATTACAAAAATATATTAAGATTTAAAATTAAACTTTTCATATTCTTTCTGACGAGGGTATATAAAAATTGTGTTAATTTAAAAAGATTAATAAACATAGATTCATGAATTTGTTAAAATTAACTGATAATAACAAATTTTCAAGTTAATTTGCATAAAATTCCTTTTTTTTTATACAAATATATTTGCATTCGATTTTTAAAATATTGCTTACATCTTTTATGATCTTAACTTTTTTTTTTTTATCGCGTTAGGATTTTCGTGAAAAAGTTTTGGCAGATCCATATGTGATATTCATTAAATATATCTTTAAAAAATAAGACAATATCTTTTTCATTACGTTAAAACATTAAATCAAAGCATGGTTCATCTTTTAAATGAGTGCTGTTTAGGAAAACAGCCAAATCCTGTTTCAATAAACTCCTCTTCTAACAGCTAACACGATAGTACTGATACACTGTATTTAGTACTAAATCGTAATAAACCCAATATATTTTTAAAAAATTTAAATTTAAAAAATTACCTGAAATTCTAAGTTTTTATATTCTTTCTGTGTGTGTTATATAAAAAGAAAAGATGACGAATTAGAAGATTAAGAAGATGAATAAACACTAATTGGTGAATTCGTAAAAGATTTTTTAATTATTTTAAAAATTCATTTTTAAACATATTCCCATTTAAGTTTCAAAATTTTAGCTACATTTTTCGATCTCAATTTTTATATGACGTTAAGTGTTTCATGGAAATTGGACATAGACATTACGACATTCATTTATTAATTATCTTAAATATTCATTTTTTTTAAATAAATACATTTCCATTCAATTTTCAAAATTTTGGTTACATCTTTTTATCATCTCAGTTTTTTATGGATGAACATGGATGTTATGACTTTCATTTAATAATTATCTCAAAAATTCTTTTTTAAACAATATATTTTGCATTCGATTTTTAAAATTTCGATTACATCTTTTTACGATCTTAATTTTTTATATGACATCATGATTTTTCATGAAAAAATGTTTATAACCATTCTATTTTCAAAATTTTGATTGCATCTTTTTATGACGTTATGAGTTTCATGGAAAATGAACATAGATGTTATGACTTTTATTTAATAATTATCTTAAAAATTTCTTTTTTTAAACAAATATATTTCCTTTCGATTTTCAAAATTTTGATTACATCTTTTTATGTTCTTAATTTCTTGTATGACGTTATGATTTCAGTGGAAGATTTTTCGAGATTCATATGTTTTCTTCATGATTTATACTTTGGACAAGACTGCTATTTGTTAAGACTTATTAATATATTTTTGAAATGAAATTGTTAGAAGAAAGAACCAATTTTTATTGTAGATTAGATTTGCAGTTTTCTACTTCAAATGGAAAATAAAACGATTAAAAAAAAAAAACAGAAATTTCCCAGAAATAACAGAAATTTCACAAATCAAACATTAGCATCTTTTAATAAATATACAATAACCTTTAGAAAAAAAAAAAATATTTTAAACTTCATCAATATTGCAATATTGCTTTTCAAATCTGCACTATCTTGTATTTGTTAAAAGAAAATTTTGTACATGATAAAGTATAGAAAAAAGTAACATAAATTAAATAGCATCTAGGAAAAACGAAATCGAAAGAATCTTTTCTGCAAAAATCTAAAACAGTAAGGTGGTAGCTATAAAAATCTTAAACGATATTGACAAGCTTTATTAATTAAATATATCTTTCAAAATAAGGCATTTTCTTTTATTACGTTAAAACATTAAATCAAAGCATGATTCATCTTTTAGATAAGTGCTGTTTAGGAAAAATTTGCCAAATCATGTTTAAATAAATTCCTCTTCTAGCAGCTAATACGATCATATATGATTAGACTCGCAAAATTCAATTGGCAGCTTTATTAATCAAGTCACAATTTAATAAGACTGGTGGTGGCTGAGGGCGGTGGGACAAACGATACCCATCTTTTCATGCGCCCTTGTGGGCTATCGTTCAATTATGTATAGGGTGCAAAAAGATAAATTTTCGAAAGATATAGGTATTTGTGGTAAAAGCATTTTTCTTCAGTTCAGTATCTTGTCTGCACAATGTTTAATATTGGGAAAATAATCATAACAATATTGCATTTACAAAACAAAGATGGCTATGATTATTGAAAAAAATATGAAATTTCTTTTATATATTGATAAATGCCGTGTTACCAAGAATTAAAATATTATTAATTGGGATGTACAGCAATGCATGATCTTAAGCAAAGTATTTTTTCAATTCCCATTATTAGTTCACACTCTCCCTATATATATATACACTCATGTCCATAAATTAGGATAATTCAGAATCACACAGAAATTGAACTCTAAAATAAAAATTTCACCTGTAGAATTAACCCACACATCTTGAAGAAGAATATGCAAATTACAGGAAACCACCAGATGGCGCGGATAATACGTCACAATAACGAGAATGTAACAGAGGGGTAAATAAGGAATGGTGGCAAAGAAATAAAATTGTTCACAAGCGATTTAAAACCTTTCAGTGCAATAACCGCATAGTTATGGTACAAAGGAAGCATGTGGATGATTTTTTTTTAAGTGGTAAAATTATCGGACGATTGGAATGTGGACGTACCCAGCTGGAAGTATCCGAGGAACTTGGAATCGCCCAGAGTGTCATCTCTAGGCTTTGGCAACGATTCCAAGATTCAATTGGACGGTAGATGTTGCAGCACAGGTCGCCCCCGAGTTACAACGCCGAATGAGGACCGGTATTTAGCAGTTACTGCCAAAAGAAACAGACGGAGCACAGCATCAGACGTGTCTCGTCAGCTCTCTTCAGCTACCGGTACGACCAGTTTCAAGGCAGACCGCGTACAGACGCTTAAGGCACATTGGTCTATATGCTCGTAGGCCTGTCAGATGTGTTCCACTTACAGCAACTCACTGTCGCCTGCGATTAACCTGGGTAGAGAGCATGCATTGTGGACACCGCAACAGTGGTCTGGTGTGATGTTTTCCGACGAGTCCCACGTTTAGTTTGCAGTCTGATTTTCGCCGGACTTTCATATGGAGAGCGCCAGGTACCCGTTACCACCAGGAGAACATCATTGAACGACACCGTTATTTTGGTGCAGGATGGCTCGTTTGGGAGGAATTATTCTTGGTTCCAGAACGACCTGCATGTTCAGAGTGTAACGATGACAGGCCACATCTATCGGGATGTCATTCTGGAACAACATGTACGTTTGTTTCGGGGCGCCATGGGTGCTGAATTTCTGTTTATGGATGACAACGCCCGTCCTCACCGTTCAAACATTGTAGACGAATGCCTTCAATTGGAGGATATCACCCGTATGGATTGGCCAGCATACTCACTGGACTTCAATCAATAGAGCATGTGTGGGATATGCTTGGCCGACGAATTGTAGCCCGTCAACCCTGTCAACTGGAACTGGAGGGCATTTCTTGATGAGTGATGTAATATTCCCCAAGATCAAATTGATAATTTGATACTCAGCCTGCCTAGGCGTTGTAAGGCTGTATTGCATCGTCCGGGAGACATACTCCATAGTAACCATCATACTAACCATGTTATATTGTTTTTTTGTAAAATAGGTTCTTTTTTGAAATTTGCTCAGGGAGTAAAAATCGCAATTTTTATTAATTATGTCAAACATATAGCATCTTTTTGCTCTTTACCTTTTTTTAATAAATAGACTTTACAAATAAATCAAATTTGTTTTGCTTCTGTCTCTTTCTTTGCCTGAACTTCATTATCCTTAATTTATGGACATGAGTGTATATATATAGGAGAGTGTGAACTAATAATAGGAATTGAAAAATATTGAATATATATTATATATTATAATCAATTGAATATATATATCTTGTTTTATTAACGATTAAAAATTTAAATACTTCTTATTTATCCACTCAAGTTCAAATACATTTTTTGAACTTGTATTGGATGATGACATTGGATGTTAATACAGTTTTTTACAAATATTAATTCTTTCATTAAATTTAATTAATTAATTTTAATTTTTTAGATTTAAGTTGCATATATCTACCAATAGATGGCGTCAGATGTAAGACGAAAATTTCAACTTTTATTTGTAAAGGACTTTTCTGCAATATAGTGAAAACAAAGTAAGAATTGACTTAAGAATTTTTTATATTACTTGCTTTTAATATTTTTATATTCGCAAATACAAGTATATTAATTCATAATGTTAATCTTCATAGTAATTGACTTTTCGATTTGTTTTTGTAATATCTTTCATCCTTAAAATAATCAAAACTTTTTTTTTTTTTAGAAGAAAAAAGACAAATTTTAAACTTTTCATTCTAATCTGAATAAAAAATAATTGGATGGATGATAAAAAATGTTGTTGTTTGTGAATAAAAACTCAAACTAGTTGGTATACATTAACTTTTGTAACAGTATCGCTTTTGATCATTTTATTCTTACTTTTAGCCTATAAAGTTTTTTTAAATAATGATGAAATTTTAAATTGAAACCCTATGTTTTTAAATGTATTTATTCAATCCAAAAATATGCTCAAAGATAAAGTATGGTAAGCAGCAATTTCGTATCCTTCCATGAAGAAAAAAATACATCCAAATAATTCTCTTCAAGTTAAAATATTAAAAATATAGTTTATTTACTGACACATAACGAATGCGGTGATTTATGAACCATCAATAATTCACATATTGAAAGAGCTGAATTTGTTTTCTGGAACGTTGGAGGCGCCATAAATACTAACAAATACATAATCCGAAAGCCAATACACTTAACCTTTGAACAGGTTGGAGATTCCTCAGCTCTGAAATCCCTTAGTAGTACAATAATCAATAAATTTATTAAAAAGCATCTAAAGGCTAAAATAAATCACTTAAAGCTTCAAATTAGCTTTATTAAACACTGACACATATATATCCATACACAGCATACGCACAATGACAAGGACAATTCAATATAAAACCACTGAACAAATATCCGGGAGACATCATTCCGTTAAAGCTGAAAGCGCTGAAACCTATTTTGCCACAAGCATTTTTCTTCAAAGACGAAAGTAAAAAGCTCTTCGACCACTTTCTAGGTTTCCCTATTTATCGCCACGGTGGTCATTATCTGGGAGTATGGGGACCATATTTTTTGAGGCAGGGGTGTGACCACTGGTAATCCAGCAATACGTAAC
>BPLR01004303.1:0-34106 GCA_021605095.1 Caerostris extrusa | reverse complement strand
CTTTATTACACGTATACAATTATATTTTTACAAGATTTGCAAAAGCAAATATTCAAAACAAGTCTCTACAATTGACTCAAAAGCGTCCATATGACTTATTCCCTATTCAAGCGAACTATTTTCAAAAATTAAATATTCCTTATTATCACAATTGGGGGCCTGATGGCTGAGTGACATGAGATGTAGAAAAACATGAGATGTAGAAAAGAATACATCTCATGTTTCGTAGTCTGCCAGTAGGCAAACGGCATTGGCACAACATCGGTCCGTCGCGACAATGATGATTAACATAATTATAAAATTATGATAATTAATCATATGATTAAACAAAATCTAACAAAATTACATTAATTCTTCAGATGCATGTAGATTAACCGTAACAAAATAGTTAGTGTACTTAAAAACCTACAAAAATTCCGAGACATACAAAAAGCGTCCAAGCTGTTTAAAAAAAAAAAGAAATTAAGTAGAAAACAGTATTCTTAAAGACATCCGAAACTTTCAGAGAAAAACGCGGCAAAACAATAATTTACATACGAAGCATGAGATTTAAGTAAACTTTTTGAGTCTTGAGTTACGTACTTTTCAAAATTCCTATAAAAATCCTTTTTTTTTTTTCTTTTTAAACTAAAATACGTTTTTGTTTTCCGTGATAAAAGAAAAAGAAAGAAAATATTCTTCCTTTCAAAAAAAAATTTGAAATTTTCTTGAAAAACAACTTTTTTTTTCTTTTTCTTTTAAAATTGACTTTGAAAAAAAAGTTAATTTAATGTTAGAATCTGAGTTTTAAGAATTTAAACTATTTTTTTTTTTTTCAAGAGTGCTGAGATGCAGAATTATAATGGAAGAAAAGCTAACAGTAATGAAATTTCACAAAGTTTTAATCTTTTAAAAGTGCTTTCATCTGACAAACAGATTGGATATAAAAATAACATCCAGTATTTTAGATGGTCGATTGGATTTAAAGAAAACTTTCTAATGGAAATTTAAAAATGCAAAAATGGAAATTAGTATTAATGTATTAGAGTAAGAGATGTAAATTAAAATGGAAATAAAAAAAAAAAGAGAACTTATAAAATAAAATCATAATTAACTAAAAAATTTTTAATAAGAGAAATCAAATAAAATATGTCAAAAAGTAATGTTTTTGACTACCGCAAATCCATCTTACTAAAACCAATTAAAATGAGAGAGAAAAAAAAATTTCACTTATTCAGTTAATAGCAGCAGAATATGAGCAGAAAATTCAAATTTTATTTTTAAAAAAACGTTTTTGAGAGAGTGCCAAAAATTAACCTCCGAAGCTAAATTAAATAAAGTAGTTCTTATAGATTAATATAGCAATATTTATATATGTTGTTCTAATGCAGCTGGTAATACAGAGACAGTTAATCTTTATGCCAAGAGCAAAGGCTGTTACTCATTTAGCCCAACCCAGGGGGCACGTGTAGCTTGAAGATATGCTACGGACGCCAATAACACTCAAAAATGTTCTACGATCCTTTAAGATCAGGACCTACTGTTTAAAGTGGATTCCGAACCACTACAAACATCCATGGTACAGCCAGGAGTCAAACCCGAAACCTGGGATATCGGCACAAGAGCGCTAGCCACTCGGCGATTAGGTCCCACAAATATTTCTTGTACTATCTGACGGATTTTTATGGAATATAAAAAAATAAACTATGTTTACTAAAAATTGTAAACTATAACACAAATTAAATTTTGTAATAGGGTCTGACCGTCGAATGACTATCACTCAGTGCCACAAGTTTCAGGTTGCAGTCTCCGCGGTGCCATGGATATTTGTAGTGGTTCGGAATCCACTTTAAACCGTAGGTCCCAGTCTAACATGACTGTCGGGCGTAAAACTGACAACCTAACCCCGTAAAAAAAGAACACACCTTCTGTCTCGAAATCTGCCAGTAGGCAGATGGCCTTGATAATTATGATGATAATTAACATAATTTTGATAAAATTATGTTAATTATGATAAAATTATGATAAAATCATAATTGATAAAATTATGATTAACCATTTAAAAATAAAAAAAATTAAATGGTTAATAATTAATTAAAATTAAATTTAAAATTATAATTAACCATTAACCATTTAATTAAATCAAAATATAAAAGTTACATCAATTTTTTAAATGCATGTAGATTAACCATAACAAAAAAAGTGTACTTTAAAACTACAAAAATTCCGAGACATACAAAAGCGTCCTAGCTGTTTTAAACAAAAATTAAGTAGAAAACAGTATTCTTAAAGAAAACCCAAAAATTTTTCAGAGAAAAACACGGGAAACAATAATTTACATTACGAAGCACGAGTTTTCAAGTTACATTTTTTTTTTTTGAGTCTTGAGTTACATGCTATTTCAAAATTTCAACAGAATCCTTATTTTTTTTTCTTTAAAACTAAAATGCCTTTTTTTGTTTTCCATGATAAAAAGAACAAAAAAGAAAAAAAGAGAAGTATTCTTCCTTGCAAAAAAAAATTAGAAATTCTCTTCAAAAAAAAAAAAAAAAAACAACTTTTTTTTTTCTCTTTCTCTCTTTTAAAATTGACTTTGAAAAAAAGTTAATTTAATGCTAGAATCTGAGTTTTAAGAATTTAAACTATTTTTTTCTTTTTTACAAAGTGCTGAAAAAGCAGAATTATAATGGAAGCTAAGAGTAATGAAATTTCACAAAAGTTTTAATCTTTTAAAAGTGCGTTATCTGACGAACAGATTGGACAAAAATAACATCCAGTGTTTTAGATGGTCGATAGGATTTAAAGAAAACTTTCTAATGGAAAATTAAAACATTTTTAAATAAAGAAGAAATGGAAATTAGTATTAATGCATTAAAGTAAGAGATGTAAATTAAAATGAAAATGGCAGCAAAAAAAAAAATGAGAACTTCTAAAATTAAAATCATAATTAATCGAAAAAAATTCTTAATAAGAGAGAAGTAGCTATGTAAAAATAGATAAAAAGTAATGCTTTTGACTATCGCAAACCAGTTTTACTAAAAGCAATTAAATTGAAAGAAAAAAGAATTTTTCTTTAATAGCTGAATATGTGCGTAAAATTCACATTTTATTTTTAAAAATGTGTTGAAAGAGTGCCAAATTTAATTCCCAAAGCTAAATTAAATAAAGGTAGTTTTTATAGATTAAAATAGGCCTAAATGGCCGAGCGGCTAGCGCTCTGGCGCTCGGTACCACAGGTTGCGGGTTCGAGTCACGGCGGTGCCATGGATGTTTGTAGTGGTTCGAATCCACTTTAAACCGTAGAGCGTTGCGGGGGCATTGTTACGCCGCGGCCGTGGCTTATCTTCCAGTTACACGCGCCCCCTGGGTACTGCAAAGTGAGTAACGTCTGTGCAGCACTTGCCTTAAGGCATCCAAGACCAAGCCGTCTAAGTGTTTCCCAGCTGCATTAGAACAAAAAAAAGATTAAAGTCACAATCTTTTTTATATGTTGTTCTAATGCAGCTGGCAATACAGAGATAGTTAATCTTTATGCCATAATCCAGCGCTGCACCCGGCGATTTTGGATGTATGTAGTGGTACAGAATCTACTTTAAACAGTAGGTATCGGTCTAATAGGATTGTAGTACGTTGGCCTTAGGGCTTACAACCTTATTCCATCAAAATTCAGCATCACGTAATCAAGTCAGAATACGTTTCTTTCTAATGCAGCTGGCAAACACTTAGACAGCTTGGTCTTGGATGCCTTAAGGCAAGTGCTGCACAGACGTTACTCACTTTGCATTGCCCAGGAGCGCGTGTAACTTGAAGATAAGCCACGGACGCGGAGTAACAATGCCCCCGCAACGCTCTACGATCCTATTAGGACCGGGACCTACGGCTTAAAGTGATTCCGAACCACTACAACACCCATGGGCAAAGCCGGGATTTGATCCCGATACCTGTGGTACCGAACGCCAGAGCGCTAGCCATTCGGCCATCAGGCCCTTCTAGTCAGAATACTATATCACATAATTTGTAATTAAATATTGAGGCTTTATTCAGAAAAACAAACTTTCATTACTGACAATAAATCCCTAATAGTAACAGTTTAATTATTATCTATATAGTAATTTCATATATCATCATCATCATTAGCACGATAGGGTAGAGTGAGCTAAGGCTTTCATTTGAAGAGATTTCCATGGATTCCTCTAGGAGACAAAGGTCCTCCAATTCTTAACCTTTAGTACAGCAAAAATCCTTTCTCAACTGCGTCTATCCATCGCAACTTGGGTCGTCCTCTTTTCTCTTTTCCCTGTGGCTTTGCCAAAACGAGCCTTTTACAGGGTTTTGATCATTCATTCTAAATACATGAGATAAATACGACATGTATAACAGACATTGTAAGAAGCAAAAGACAAATAAAAGCAACGCCCCAATAGAGACAAAGCTATTACAAGCGCAGAGACAAGTGCCCCATTAGAGACGATATTGGAGATTTTGTAAAATAAGAAAGAAGTGTTGTTTCTTATCGCCCAAGCCCACGGACCCATATGAACTCATTGTTGAAGGGAAAAGGGGCAGCTTCTGTTGTGATTGAGTTGCGCACCGGTAGGTAGAAGTCTGACTTGGCCCCCGTGATGCTCTACAAACATATGAGATTAGGGACCTACGGTTTAAAATGGATTCCAAACCCCTACAAACATCCATGACACAGCCGGGCTCGGACCATGTGGAACTGAGCACCAGACACTCCACCATTAGGGCCCCATAAGAAAGAATTTATAAGAAACTTAGCATAAAAAAAAAAAACAGATTCGTTTTAAAAGGGTCAGTGTCTTCAATTTTTGTATCAATAAATTGGATATTTCATCTCTGCGATTCTGACCCCCCATTCCTTGTCTTCCTTACCTCTGCCGTAAAAGTGAATTTTTCTAATACACTGTTCTTGAACATTAACTATTCCTGTTATAATTTTATGCATAAATAAAGACCAAACAACAAGAAATCTAGAAATTCATATTTGCAACAACATTAATTTGCTTTACAAACAAGCATAGTTACACTCCAAAATGCAATAACAATCAACGCTACTACACAATACCTGAAATTTACTTTTTTATTATCCTTTTCTTGTGCATCATTTTCAAATCTTATTCTAAACCTAATTGTATTTTCAAAGTTTTTTAATACGTAGTTGAATATTTTATCAGGTCCTAAAGTGTAACGTGGATACCGAACCACTCACAAACATCCATGCCCCTCCAGGATTCGAACCTGAAGTCTGTGTTACCAAACGTCAGGGCGTCAGCCACCTCGACCATCAGACAGCGGCCTAATTGGTTAATTAGACCGGGATTTACAGTTTAACGTGGATTCCGAACCACTAATAAACTTCCATGCCACTGACAAGATTCGAACCTGAAGCCTATGGATACCAATGGCCAGAGTAATGAACGGGCCATCAAGCCGCAGTTCTCAAAAGAATCTACGAACATGTTTTTTAAGTGATTCTGATTTTTTTCCCCGTTTGTCTTGATAACCATTGCCGTTAAAAATGAATTTTTCTAATACACTGTTCTTTGAACATTAACTATTCCTGTTAAAATTTTATGCATAAATAAAAGCCCAAACAACAAGAAATCTACGGATTCATGCTTTCAACAATATTATCTTGCTTTGCAAAGTAGCATAGCTATACAACAAAACGCAATAACAATCAACGTTACCGATGTGGTCAATGCGTCAAATTTACCTTTATCAATTTTCATGCATCATTTGAAATCTTATTCTAAACCTAATTGTATTTTCAAAGTTATTAATATATAGTTGAAATATTTTATCATATATGTCTTATAATAAATAGCCCATGGGGGAAATATCCGATCTATCCAATCCTTATTTTATTTTTTTTTTCGTTCAAACTTTTATATATATTAATTCGAAATAAATCTACTTCCTCAAAAAAAATTTTAATTCAGTTACTTCTGCACACTAACTAAATTATTTACAAAACACAGAGGTAAAGATAAATAGAAATTCAAGACAAAGAAAATAGAATAAGAATAATAGGAAAAACAGTAAGGATATATTTTAATTAAAGTAATAAATTGAAAAGCATTTCAAATATGTTTGACTAAGTATTCTGACTGAAATAAATGATTTTATGAAAGTATTATTAATAAAGGAAAAAAGCATTTTTTTCGAAATTTAACGAAAGTAGTTTCAGTCTAAAAAGTCAATAGAATTTTAAAATAGGAGAAAAAGTTTCAAATCATAGTTCACTTTCAAAATTAAATTTATAAAGATGACTAAAAAAAAAAAAAATCAGAAATGAAATTTTGTGAATCGATCTGTTATCAAAAATATTTATAGCAACACGTCTTTTTATTTGAGAAAATTCCTTAAAATATTAATACAATTCTTTTTTTATTTAAAATTTTTGAGTTGGATTATAGATATGCAAGATAAAAATAAACGCACGAAAAAAAGTTTATTATTTATTTATTACTTTTTTTGAAAGTTTTCTTAGAACACGGATTGATTGACTTGTCGCTCCATGGTCATTTTGTGCACATAAATTTTAGGCTCATTAGACGGGACTTACAATTTAACATACGTTCCGAACCCCTCACAAACATCCATACCACCGCCATGATTCGAACCTGAAGCCTGTGGTACCAAAGTCTAGAGCGCTAGCTAATTGCCCATTAGGCCGCTCTTATTGGAAGAATAAGAGGATTACAAAATATAATCTAGGATTATGTTTTGTAAGTTATTTTTGCCTTTTTTTTTTTCCCTGTTTGTCTTCCTTACCTTTGCCGTTAAAAAGAATTTTTCCAATACACAAGATAATAGACAAAAAGAAATCTGCAGATTCATGTTTGTAACAACATTATTTTGCAAAGCAAACTAATGTCAAAACTCCAAAATGCAAAAACAATCAACGTTACAGATAGAACGCTTAAAAGTTATCTTTTTATTATCAATTTTCATGCATCATTTTGAAATCTTATTCTAAAACCTGATTGTATTTTCAAAGTATTTTAATACGTAGTTGAATATTTTATCATGTATGTCTTATAATAAATAGCCTGTTGGGGAAATTTTAAATCTATTCAATACTTTTTTTTTCGTTCAAACTTTTTCTATATTAGTTCCAAATAAATCTATATTCGCAAAAAAAATATTTTAATTCAGTTACCATACACTAATTAAATTATTTACAAAACCCAGAGGTAAGATAAAGAGACATCCAAGACAAAATAGAATAAGAATAGTAGAAGACAGTAAGGATATATTTAATTAAAGTAATAAATTGAAAAAGCATTTCAGATATGTTTGACCAAGTTTTCTAACATAAATAAATGATTTTTATAAAAGTATTATTTAAAAAGAAAAAAAAAAAAGCATTTTTCGAATCTTAACGAAATTAGTTTCAGAGTAAAAAAGTCAATAGAATTTTTATCAATAGCAGAAAAAAAATTTAAAATTACAATTCAATTGAAAGAATAAAGAGAAAAAAAAAATCAGAAATGAAATTTTGTCAACTAAATCGTCCTTTTGCTATCAAAAATATCTACAGCAAAAATATCTACTAAAAATATCTACTAAATATCTACAGCATTCTTAAAATATTAATACAGACGTTTTCTTCCAAACTTTTAGTTGGATTATAGATATGCAAGATAAAGAAAAAAAAAAACACATGAAAAAAAGTTTTTTTTTTTTTTTTTTTTTTTTTAATTCTCTTGGAAAAAAATGAAAGAACTTTTTTTCAAACAAAACACAACACAAATTCAAACACAGCACACATGAACAAACAAAACTTTTTCTTGAAAGTTCTCCAGAGAACATAGATTGAAGAAGAAGCATTCGAGTGGAAATTTTTTCATATTGAATTCAATACTGTGACTTAAAATATAAAAATTTTGAAAAATATTTACAGGGAATTAAAAAAATAATAAATTAAAAGTACCTTTTTTTTATATTGGTCATTTTTGATTTACATTTGTTTCACTTACACGATAAAATGATAATGAGAAGAATATAATTTTGTAACCGCATTTCCTCCTACACACTGGAAAAAGAGCACCCCCTAGGGCGTTCAGGAGAAATGGTCCGTAGGCCTCGAGACTCTACCCGAGAAGAAGTACAGCGCCGTCTGAGTTGCCGCCCAGAAGCTTTAGTTTGTAATCTCTCATCGGGAGAGGAAATATATTCAAAGCAACCCTGCGTAATGTTTGACCTACAGATTCTCACCCGGAGAGGAAGTATACTTTTGCGCAAGTGAAGATACTTGAAGAAGGGGGAAAAGGTACGGCATGAAAAAAAATAGTTCCAAAGTGTATTAATAGATGGCTCTGTAAGCGGCATAAGGAAAGTGAATTCGGCTAGCAGTGATATTTTAAATCAAAATACAACATGGCATGAGTTGCACATTTATCCAACTGTAGTGTTCAATGTGCTTGATTGTTTCGGTTTTTGACGGAAAAAAAATGACTTTCAAGACATTCAACAGTGTTGTTGTTAACAAGTCACTATTTGTGGAAATCCCATTCACCACGGAAAGGTCATAATAATATTGGATGGAAAAAATTGGTGGAATTTTTTCGATTTTTTTTATGACATACCGTTTTTCCCTTCTTCAAATATTTTCAATTAAAATCTGAACTCATTGTGATGAGTGGTTCTTTTTTTACAGCACTTTGAAAGTGGGACTTCAATTATAATTACCCTATATATATATACATACATAGATATATTATTTGAAAATGGGTATTATTGTTGAATTTTTTTTTTTGACTTTAAAATTGTTCGAACATAAGCAAATTTGCGATACAAATTTTCGGGATAAAAGATAAGAATTTATCCCCAATTGTAACCTATCTTTGTATATATAAATAATTATAAATAAAGATACTATCGAAATATGTCTGGTGTTACAAAGCATATAATAGGATTTATTACTTTTTCTGCAAATTTATGTAATTCATTTTTATAAATTTTTAATTATTCATTTGTAATGCCTGGTGCACATGTTGCAAAAAGTTTTCCCAGTTTTGGAGTAAATTCTTCTTTATTTGTAATAAAAATTATAAAACTATTTGTTGATAAAAATCGTGACGTGTATATATATATATATATATATATTATTTGAAAAATATTGTTTCATCTTATTTGATTTTAAAATTGTTTGCAAATAAGCAGTTTTTCTTCTGTGAATAGGATTGAGATTAAAGCTTTAGGGATAGAACACAGAGTTTATTCCCAATTGTAACTTATCTTTCTACATATAAATAGTTATAAATAAAGATAGTATCAATAGATGTCTGGTCTTACAAAGCATATAATAGAGATTGATTACTTTTAGCTCCCAATTTATGTAATTATTCATTTTTTTTTGTCACAAAATGTCTGATGCACATGCTGCAAAAGTTTTGCTGAGTTTTGTTTTCGCATAAAAACACACAATACATTTCTAAGGGGGCAGACATGAAGTAATCCCTTGACCAAATTCGATGCAGCAATCATTTTCTTTGCTTGCTTCTTTTCATATTCTTCTCTTCAATCCCTGGTGCTGAATCTCCGATAGTTGAAGCAGGAGAACAAAAGGTTGATGGATGATTCAAAAGTGGAGAGGACGTAATGAAATGTTTG
This sequence comes from Caerostris extrusa, assembly GCA_021605095.1. Classification (NCBI taxonomy): domain Eukaryota; kingdom Metazoa; phylum Arthropoda; class Arachnida; order Araneae; family Araneidae; genus Caerostris; species Caerostris extrusa. The sequence goes on along the minus strand of BPLR01004303.1, from coordinate 24,485 downwards.
AAATTCAGGGCACTTTCTCTCTTTCTCTCCAACGACGCCCTAATGCACTGGTATTAAAAATGAGTATCTCTCTTTTTTTATTATTCTTTTAATAATTAGTGAATGTCTATCTTCCATGAGCGACAATTGAAAAGCTGTGTTTTTGGTTGTTAATTCTGTTCTTATGGGTTTGTTCGTTTCAATGTTGGTTTAGATGTTTGTTTTGATGTTTTCATTGTTGGGTGTGCCATCTTGATCATTTGATATGATTATTAGATGTAATTAATGGTGATTAATTAATTTGGTCGTCAAATTCTGAGCTACAATCTTTTAATGCACATACGAACCGCCCATTGCTTATGAAACAGTTGAAATGATAATAATTAATTGCTTTTCAGATTTTAATTATTTACTATTGTGAATTTAAGTTAAATCATCTCGTTTGAACTTATTATGTTCGATTAAGTAAATAAAAATGATGCCAAATTCTTGTGGAGATTTCGGAATTTGCTATCGATCTAAAATCTTGATAGTAAGGATCCGCCATGTCTTCTCGAAACAAAAATATAATCAACGGGAAAGTTTCAAGTTTGATGGATCCTGCTTTCAAGGACGGGTTGAACCTTACGTCAGACTTGCTTTGCTTTGCCTAGACGGACTTCGCTTGCTTTATTTCGTATTCTTTTCTTCCATATCGCTGGAGGTGAATCTCCAATAGTTGAAGCAGGAGAACAAAGGTTGATGGATGATTCAAAGTGGAGAGGACGTAATGAAATGTTTGAAATTCAGGGCATCTTCTCTCTCTCTCTCTCTCCAGCGACGCCCTAATCCACCGGTATTAAAATGAGTAATGTTCCTTCCATTGATCTCTGCGGGCTTGGTTTTTTCTCGCTTTCCGCCTCTTTTTTTTATTCTTTTATTAATTAGTGACCGTCTATTTTCCATGAGCAACAATTGAAAAACTGTTTATTGGTTGTTAATCCTGTTCTTGTGGGATTGTTTGTTTGGATCATTGGTGTCGCATTTTATGTATTATTTCAAAAAATTGTTGGATTTGTCACAGTGCTCAACTGCTCTGATTATTAAATGTAATTAATGGTGATTTATTACTCTTTTAGTGAATATGATCCATTGCCCATCCTAACTACCTTATCAGATTACCCATTGATTATGAAACAGCTGAAACATGATTGATCATTGTTTGAATTTTATTCCTTTTACACTGGCATTATCGGACATATAATAATAGTAATAATATATTTATTTTTCAGATTCTAGTTATTTATTATTACGTATTTAGTTTTATTAATTTAAACACATTATGTTCGATTAAATGAATAATAATGGTGACAAATATTGATGCCAAATTCTTGTGGAGATTTTGAAAATTCTCCATCGATCTAAAATCGCGATAGTACGGATACTCTATGTCTTCTCACAGTTTATGTATTCTTGGATGTTTCATTTTGATCATTGTCTCTGATTCTTAAATGTAATTTATGGTGATTTATTAATTTGGACGCCAAACTCTGAGCTATAATCTTTTAGTTCATAAACGTAACGCACATTGCTTATGAAACAGTTGGAATTTTAATTCTTTTAAATTGGTATTATAGGACATCGAACAAAAATAATAATAAATTGTTTGAAATTCATGAGTAATGATTTTTTTGTGAATGGGATTGAGATTAACAGATTTGGAAAGACAACACAGAGTTTATTCCCAATTGTAACTTATCTTTCTACATATAAATAGTTATAAATAAAGATAGTATCAATAGATGTCTGGTGTTACAAAGCATATAATAGAGATTGATTACTTCTTGCCTCAAATTTATGTAATTATTCATTTTTTTGCCACAACATGTCTGGCGCACATGGTCCAAAAGTTTTGCTGAGTTTTGTTTTCGCAAAAAAACACACAATACATTCCTAAGGATGGGCAGATATGAAGTAATCCTCTGCCCAAATTCGATGCAGCAATCATTTTTTGCTTGCTTCTTTTCATATTCTTCCTTTTCAATGCCTGGTGCTGAATCCCGATGGTTGAAGCCAAGAGAACAAAGGTTGATGGATGATTCAAAAATGGTAAGGGACTTAATGAAATGTTTGAAATTCAGAGCACCTTCTCTCTCTCTTTCTCTCCAGCGACGCCCTAATCCACCAGTATTAAAAATGAGCAATGTTCCTCTTCCATTGATCCCTGAAGCTTAATTTTTTCTCGCTTTCTCTCTCTCTCATTTTTATTTTTTTAATAATTAGTGACTGTCTATCTTCCGTTAAGCGATAATTGAAAAGCTGTGTTTATTGGTTGTTAATTCTGTTCTTATGGGTTTGTTTGTTTCAATGTTGGTTTCGATTTTGTTTTGATGTTTTCATTGTTGGGTGTGCCATCTTGATCATTTGATATGATTATTAGATGTAATTAATGGTGATTAATTAATTTGGTTGCTAAATTCTGGAGCTACAATCATTTAATGTATACACGAACCGCCCATTGCTTATGAAACAATTGAAATGATAATAATTAATTACTTTTCAGATTTTAGTTATTTACTATTGTGTAATTTAAATTAAATCATCTCGTTTGAACTTATTATGTTCGATTAAATAAATAAAAATGATGCCAAATTCTTGTGAAGATTTCGGAATTTGCTATCGCTCTAAATTCTTGATAGTAAGGATCCGCCATGTCTTCTCGAAACAAAATATAACCAACTGGGAAAGTTTCAAGTTTGATGGATCCTGTTTTCAAGGACGGGCTGAACCTAGCTTTGCTTTGCCTAGACGTACTTTTAGCTTGGACTTCTTTTCGTATTCTTTTCTTCAATCGCTGTAGGTGAATCACCAATAGTTGAAGAGGAGAACAAAGGTTGATGGATGATTCAAAAGTGGAAGGACGTAATGAAATGTTTGAAATTCAGGGCACCTTCTCTCTCTTTTCTCTCCAACGACGCCCTAATCCACCGGCATTAAAAATGAGCAATGTTCCTCTTCTATTGATCCCTGGAGGCTGTTTTTTTCTCGCTTCCTGTCACTTATTTTTATTCTTTTATTAATTAGTGACTGTCTATCTTCCGTTAACAACAATTGAAAAGCAGTATTTATTGGTCGTTAATTCTGTTCTGGTGGGTTTGTTTGTTTCGATGTTTTCCTTGTTGGATCATGTTGATTATTTGATCTGCTTATTAGATATAATTAATGGTGATTAATTAATTTGGTCGCTAAATTTTGGAGCTAGAATCATTTAATGCATACACGAACCGCCCATTGCTTATGAAACAGTTGGAAATGATTTGCTGGTTTCAATTCTATTTCGTTCACATTGGCATTATTTCGCATCAAATAATAATAATTAATTACTTTTCAAATTTCAGTTATTTATTACTGTGTATTTAAGTTAAATCATCTCGTTTGAACTTATTACGTTCCATTAAATCAATAAAAGTGATGTCAAATATCGATGCCAAATTCTTGTTGAGAATTTAGGAATTCGTCATCGATCGAAAATATCTTTATAGTGGGGAACCACCATGTCTTCTCGAAACAAAATATAGTCAATGGGGAAAGGTTCAAGATAGATCCTGTTTTTAAAGACGGGTTAAACCTTATGTTAAACTTTGGACTTTTGCGTTCCTTTAAACGACAGGTTGACCTTTACGTTAGACTTCGGACTTTGCTTGCTTCTTTTCAAATTCTTCCTGTTGAATTCCTGGTGCTGAATCTCCGATAGTTGAAGCAGGAGAACAAAGGTTGATGGATGATTCAAAAGTGGAAAGGACGGAATGAAATGTTTGAAATTCAGGGCACCTTCTCTCTCTCTCTCTCCAACGACGCCCTAATCCACCAGTATTATAAATGAGTAATGTTCCTCCTCCATTGATCTCTGGCGGCTTGGTTTTTCTCGCTCTCTGTCTCTTTTTTTTATTCTTTTATTAATTAAAGTTGATGTCTATTTCTCGTGAGCAACAATTGAAAAGCAGTGTTTATTGGCTGTTAATCTTGTTTGTTCCGAGCATCGATGGCACATTTTACGTATCCTTGCAAGAGATTGTTGTATTGGTCATCTTGATCATCTTCTCTGATTCTTAGATGTAATTAATGGTGAATCATTAATTTGATCGTCAAATTCTGGAGCTATTCTGACTTTTTTTCCCACTGGTTTGTCTTGTTTACATTCGCTGTTACAAAAATTTTCTGTTGTTCTAATGCAGCTGGCAATACAAAGACAGTTAATCTTTATGCCATAAGCAAGGGCTGCACCGCTGTTACTCATTTAACACTAACCAGGAGGGCACGTGTAGCTTGAAGATATGCTACGGAAGCGAGGCAGAGAATACAATAATACAACAATAAGCGAGGCAGAGAATGTTCTGTAGAGAACACATGCTGAAGATAGATTCGATAATCTATCTTCAGCATGTGTTCTCTACAGAACATTCCAAGAAAAAAAGTTTTATTTGTCCGTGTGTTTTGTTTGAGTTTGTGTTGTGCTTTGTTTGAAAAAAAAAGTTCTTTTTTTTTTTTTTCAAGAGAATTTAAAAAAAAAAACAACTTTTTTTCATGTTTTTTTTTTCTCCGGATGTCTAAAAATCCAACTAAAAGTTTTAAAGAAAATTGTCGTAATAATATATTAAGAATTTTCAGAAATAAAAACTCGTTGTTATATATACCTTTGATGCTAAGAAATATAATTTTAATAAATTTTTATAAATTTTTTTATATATTTTTATAAATTTAATTTTAGAATTGAAATGTGATTTGAAACCATTTTTTTCCTCCTATTGATAAAAATTCTATTGACTTTTTAGACATAAGCTAATTTCGTTAAGTTTCGAAAAAATGGTTTTTTTTTTTTTTCTTTTTAATAATACTTTTATAAAATCATTTATTTATTTAGAATACTTCGCCAAACATATTTGAAATGCTTTTTAATTTATTACTTTAATTAAATATATCCTTACTGTTATTCTTACTTTGTCTTGGATTTCTATTTATCTTACCTCTGGGGTTTGTAAATAATTTAATTAGTGCACGAAGCAATTGAGTTAAAATATCTTTTGAAGATGTGGATTTGTTTGAAACTAAAATATGAAAAGTTTGAACGAAAAAAAAAGTATTGGATACATCGAGTATTTCCCTCACGGCTTATTTGTTATAAGACATACTAGTATATGATAAAATATTCAACTACATATTACAATACTTTGAAAATACAATTAGGTTTAGTTACTACAAAACTTCTACTACTACTTTAGTTACTACAGTTATACTACAAAATGCAATAACAACTAACGTTACCGATTTAATGCCGTTTTATTATTCTTTATTATGTATCATTTTCAAATATTATTCTGAACCTAATTGTATTTTCAAAGTATTGTTTGACCAAGTTTCCTAACATAAATAAATAATTTCATAAAAGTATTATTAAAAAAGAAAAAAAAACATTTTTTCGAAACTTAACAAAATTAGTTCCAGTCTAAAAAAAGACAATAGATTTTTTTTTCAATAGCAGAAAAAAAAATTTAAAGTCACAATTCAATTTAAAGATTAAATTTATAAAGAAGAAAGACAAAAAAAAAAAAAAAAAAATCAGAAATGAGCTTTTTGTCAGCTAAACTGTCCTGCTGCCATCAAAACTATTTATAACAACATTATTTTTTTATTTCCGAAAATTCTTAAAATATAAATACGACAATTTTCTTTAAAAACTTTTAGTTGGTTTATAGTTATCTAGGAGAACGAAGAAAAAAAAAACAAATGGAAAAAAATTTTATCTTTAGAAATTCTATTGAAAAAAAATAAAATCGTTCCCCCCCCCCTTTGAAAGTTCTCTAGAAAACACAATTTGAAGACAGATTCCAGTGAAAATTGTTCATATTGAATTTAATACGGAAAATTAAAATGTCTATTTTAAGAAATATTTACAGGGATTTAAAAAAAAAATGATAAATTAAATGTACCTTTTTATGTTGGTCATTAATTATATTTGCTTTAATTATACGACAAATGTCAGTGAGCAGAATATAATTTTTATTTTTTTATTTACATATTTTTCGAATTACAAATAAATAAATAAAAAAAAAAAGGCTTCAACACAAAAGATTTTTGAAATAATTCTCTTTTTAAATTTTCAATTTAGCTGAAAAAATAGTTTAAAGACTAATTTCCTTCTTTTATTTATCCACAAATATATATGAAATTTGCCAGATTCGTGCCTCGGTGGTGAGCATTAGGGCGGAAGTTCAATCCGCTGGCGGCATTGTTATAGACATTGCTTCAAAAAACGAGGAGACTCGATGACGTCGAGCCTCTTGCCTCGTGAGTCGGACTAACTCATTTTCCGGATTTTTACTCCGGTGCGATAAGTAAATGCGGAGTAGTTAACCCTAAATGTCTTCCTGGAAGGCACTGTCCTCCTTCTTCACCGACACGGAGCAGAAGTCAGACTTCCACCTACGGGTGCTCCATCACAACAGAAGCTGTCCCTCCCTTCCCTCCTTTCATGAGAACACGGATTCATGGACATGTTGCTGTCTCTATCAAGTGAGATAAGAGAAAAAAAAAATTACGAAATTTCAAATAATTCTTTTTCCATCACTATTCAATAATACGCAACAAAAAATTATTCGTTTTTCTTGAATTTATCAATCAAGCATTAATAGCTTTACAAAAATATTTGCATTAAATTTGGAGTGTGCAAGCATGATTCTAAATTTAGAAATTAATTTAGAATTCTTTTGTTTGTTTTTTCTTTCTAATATACGTTATAAGAAAAATAATAACTTAACTATTCGCTACTTTTGATCATAGCTCATCATCAAAAAAAATAACTAATCACTATGAATTTATCATTTAATCATCAAAATAATTAAAATAGTTTGAAATCAAAAATAAGATTACCACACATATTTCTCAAAAGTACATAAAAAAGATCTCCAAATTTCAATCTTCCCCAAAACCAAAATCACATGGACAGATATACAAATTCCCAATACAAACAGTCCATTTGATTCACCGAAATCAACCAAAACACAAAATTCTGAAGAATAAAGTTTCAATATTCAGAGGTGATATCATGAGTCAACCAGTATCTTCATGCCCACAAACTTATTGCTTTCTTCTTGATTAGAATTTTTTTCTTGGGGAAAAATATGGGGTAAATCTCGTCCCTTTCATACAAAGGGGACGAACCTCAAGATACCGCTATTACGGGATCAATGCCTGACAAAACTAATCGCCCTGCCGCAAGCCAGAATAATGAAAGTCTAAGATTGATGAGCGAGATTACGGCGGCCTATCTACGACAGACGATTCTAAAATCCATTTTTCGAAGCAAATGCGGGGGTTATAAATTCATATCGCTCGACTCGATCATCTTTTGTTGACATCGGAATTTTCTCTATTTTTACTGTTATTTATTTTTTTTATCTTTTCTTGTTTCCTATTATGCTCTTTACCGGTGGCATCAGTAGAGTGCTCAGGGTTACATTAAAGAAATAAAGGGCGGACTTCTGCGACCATCAATTTCACTTGGCGATGACTGCGGATAGATTTATGGTCGCCAAGCGAGTTCTCGGCGAAAACAGACGCAAGCAAATATTGGGAGAGCAGACAGGAAATAAAAAAGATAAGGCATCGGGTAGTATGCGGACTCAATTAAGCCAAGAAAATGAACTTTTATGCTTTTTACTACATCTTTATGAACACGAGATCAATTAAACATGGAGTATCGTAGTACAAGTATGTAATAACCAATTACATCGGATGCAATTAAAGAAAAATAAGCCACAGTTTCCTTTTTTTGCCTAGTTTACAGCATTTTAGTGATGTTTTCATTCTTTTAATAGTGCTTTTATATTTTTATGTTGTATTCGGGAACAAAGAAGATAAGTGATATTCCATAATTTTTACATAAAAATTAATTATCGGATTAAAATTTTAAGTTATTATTCTAAAACAACTTGACCAGCGCTCTGACGCTCAATGGTTAAGGGTTCAAGTTCCGGCGGTGTCATTGATGTTTGTAGTGGTTCGGAACCATTTTAAACCGTAGGTCCCAGCCTAATATGACCGTAGAGCATCACAGAACCCAATCAGACTTCTCACCCACATCATTTCCAAACTGTAAAGGCGCAACTCAGCTCTAGGCACAGTAATGCGGTGTGGTGTAGTAGTAGTAGTATAAGAAAATAGTTCCTAAGAAACGCTGGCGTTGTCTATAACCTAACTATTTACAACTTTTAATGATAGCTTATCATCAAAAAAGAACTAATGACTATGAATTGATCCTTTAGTCATCGAAATAATTTAAATCACTTGAAACCAAAAATAAGATTATCATGAACATTTCTCAAAAAGCTCATCAAAAAACTCTCTGGAAAATAAAAAAAAAAAAAAAAAAAAAAAAAAAAAAAATCACACGTTCAGATATAAAAAATCCTAATACAAACAGTCCATTTGACTCCCAAAATAAATCAAAACACAAAATTCTGAACAATAAAGTTTCAATATTCAGAGGTGATATCATAAGTCAACCAGTATCTTCATGTCCGCAAACTTATTGCTTTCTTCTTGATACAATTTTTTTTTTTTGGGGGAAAAATATGGGGAAAATCTCGTCCCTTTCATACAACGGCTTCGAACCTCAAGATACCGCTATCACGTGATCAATGCCTGACAAAACTAATCGCTCTACCACAAGCCAGAATAATGAAAGTCTAAGATTGATGAGCGAGATTACGGCGGCCTATCTACGACAGAAAATTCTAAAATTCATTTTTTGAAGCAAATGCGGGGTTATAAATTCATATCGCTCGACTCGATCATCTTTTGTTGACATCGGAATTTTCCCTATTTTTCCCATTATTTATTATTTTTTTTTCCTATTATACTCTTTACCGGTGGCATCAGTAGAGTGCTCAGGGTTACATTAAAAAAATAAAGGGCGGACTTCTGCGGCCATTCATTTCACTTGGCGATGAAGGTAGAGAGATTTATGGTGGCCAAGGGAATTTTGGGCGCAACAGAGGCGAACAAATATTGGGATAGCAAACGGGAAATAAAAATGAAAAGGCATCCGATCATATGCGGACTCAATTAAGCGAAGTAAATTAACTTTTATGCTTTTATTACGTTTTATAAACATGAAATCAATTAAACATAGGGTATCGTAGTACAAGTATCTAATAAACAATTACATCTGATACGTACTGATTAAAGATAAATATACCACTTAATTTTCTTTCTGTATAGAGTATAGCACTTCAGTGATATACAGTATTTTAGTGATGTTTTCTTTCTTTTAATGGTACTTTACGTCGTATTTGAAAAAAAATAAAGTGATATATATTTTTCATAAAAGGAAGTAATTATTCTATTCAAAATTTTAAGTTCCTTTTCTTATACAAGGGGTCCTAATGGTCGAGTGACTAACGCTCAGGCGCTCGCTTCCCCAGATTTCATGTTCGAGTCCCGGCGGTGCCATGGATGTTTGTAGTGGTTCGGAATCCATTTAAACCGCAGATCCCAGCCTAATATGACCGTCGAGCATCACAGAACCTAATCAGACTTCTCACCACCTCATTCCAAAACTGTAAAGGGCAACTCAGCTCTAGGCACAGTAATGCGGTGTGGTGTAGTAGTAGTAGTATAAGAAAATAGTTCCTAAGAAACGGTGGCGTTGTCTATAATTAACTATTTGTTACTTTTAATTATAGTTTATAAAAAATAACTAATGACTATGAATTGATCCTTTAGTCATCAAAATAATTTAAATCACTTGAAGCCAAAAATAAGATTATCATGAACATTTCTCAAAAGCTCATCAAAAAACTCTCTGGAAAATAAAAAAAATTCTTCAAAAAAAAAAAAAAAAAAAAGCGGACAGATATAAAAATCTCAATACAAATCAAATGGATTTGACTCCCAAAATCAATCAAAAGACAAAAATTCTGAACAATAAAGTTTCAATATTTAGAGGTGATATCATAAGTCACCAGTATCTTCATGCCCGCAAACTTATTGCTTTCTTCTCATTTTTTTTTTTTGGGGGAAAATATGGGGAAAATCTCGTCCCTTTCATACAACGGGGACGAACCTCAACGATACCGCTATCACGTGATCAATGCCTGACAAAACTAATCGCTCTGCCGCAAGCCAGAATAATGAAAGCCTAAGATTGATGAGCGAGATTACGGCGGCCTATCTACGACAGAAAATTCTAAAATCCATTTTCGAAGCAAATGCGGGGGTTATAAATTCATATCGCTCGACTCGATCATCTTTTGTTGACATCGGAATTTTCCTATTTTTACTGTTATTTATTCATTTTTTTTTTTCTTGTTTCCTATTATGCTCTTTACCGGTGGCATCAGTAGAGTGTTCAGGGTTACATTAAAGAAATAAAGGGTGAACTAAAAGCGGCCATTCATTTCACTTGGCGATGACTGCGGAGAGATTTATGGTCGCCAAGGGATTCTCGGCGCAACAGAGGCGAACAAATATTGGGATAGCAGACGGGAAATAAAACTGAAAAGGCATCCGATCGTATGGGGACTTAATTAAGCGAAGGAAATGAACTTTATGCTTTTTATTACATCTTTATAAATACGAGATCAATTAAACATATAGTATCGTAGTGCAAATATCTAATAACCAATTATATGTGATATGCCCGATTAAAGAAAAATATACCATACAAAAATAGTGTCCTTTCTGTCTAGTTTACACCATTTTAGTGATTTTCTATTCTTTTAATGGTAATTTTATGTCTTATTCGAAAACGAAAATGAAAGACAAGTGACATTCTATATTTTTGTATATAGGAAAACGAAATTAAAATAAAAAAAATAAAAAGAAATTCAGAATTTTAAGTTCCTTTTCTAATACAAGGCCTAGTGGAGTTGTTAGTGCTTTGGCGCTGGTACCACAGGTTACAGGTTTGATAACAATCGGTTAGGGATGATAAATCCAACAATATTTATGCAAGAATACATAAAATGTGCCATCAATGCTCGACCCAAAACAGTTTTAACAACCAATAAACACAGTTTTTCAATTGTAGCTCATGGAAGATAGACAGTCACTAATTAATAAAAGAATAAAAAAGAGACAGAAAGCGAGAAAAACCAAGCCCCCAAAGATCAATGGAAGAGGAACATTACTCATTTTTAACGCTGGTGGATTAGGGCGTCGTTGGACAGAGAGAGAAGGTGCCCTGAATTTCAAATATTTCGTTACGTCCTTTCCACTTTTGAATCATCCATCAACCTTTTGTTCTCTTGCTCCAACTATCGGAGATTCAGCACCAGGGATTGAAAAGGAAGAATATGAAAAAAAGCAAGCAAAGTCCGAAGTCTAACATAAGGTTCAACCAGTCCTTAAAAAGCAGGATCTATCAACCTTAAACCATTCCCCATGGGCTACATTTTGTTTCGAGAAGACATAGTGGATCCTTACTATCAAGATTTTAGTTCGATGGCAAATTCCGAAATCTCCACAAGAATTTGGCGTTCTTTTATTTACTTAATCGAACATAATGAGTTCAAACGAGATTATTTAACTTAAATTCACAATAATAAATAGCTAAAATCTTAAAAGTAAGTAATTATCATTATTATTATTATTTGATGTTCCTGATAATGACAGTGCAAAAGAAATAAAATTCATTACAACAAATTACATTTCCAACTGTTTCATAAGCAATGGGCAGTTCGTTTATGCACTAAAAGATTATAGCTCAAGAATTTGGAGACGAAATTAATAAATTACAGTTAATTACATCTAATAATCGATCAAATGATCAAGATGGCACATTCAACAATGAAAACATTGAAACCAACATCGAAACAAACAAATCCACAAGAAAAGGATTAACAACTAATAAGCACAACTTTTCAATTGTTGTTCATGGAAGATAGACAGACACTAATTAATAAAATAATAAAAAAGAGAGACAGAAAGCGAGGGCGAGAAAACTAAGCCTCCGGAGATCAATGGAAGAGGAATCTGATCTAATCAGACAAAATGTGAAAAAAATAAATAAATTAGTTAATTATTATTATTATGATTTAAATGACTTATAACGCCAGCGTAAAAGAAATTAAATTCCAACAATGAGCACATCATTTCAACTGTTTTATAAGCAATGGGCGGTTCATTTATGCACTAAAAGATTATATGTTCAAAATTTGGCGACCATATTCATAAATGACTATCAATTACATCTAAGAATCAGGACAGATGATCAAGATGACAAATTCAATAATCATTGCAAAAATACATAAAATGCGACATCAATGCTGGATGCTAACAACCAATAAACACAGCTATTCAATTGTGGCTCATAAGAGATAGGCAGTCACTAATTAAAAAAGAATAAAAAATGAGAGAGACAGAAAGCGAGAAAAACTAAACCTCTAGGGATCAATGGAGGAGGAACATTACTCATTTTTAATACTGGTGGATTAGGGCGTCGCTGGAGAGAGAGAGACAGAGAGAAGATGCCCTGAATTTCAAACATTTCATTACGTCCTTTTCCACTTTTGAATCATCCATCAACTGAGGTCGCCTTTTGTTCTCTTGCTTCGACTATCGGAGATTCAGCTCAGGGGTTGAAAAGGAAGAATATGAAAAAGAAGCAAGCAAAGAAAATGATTGTTGCATCGAATTTGGGCAAAGGATTACTGCATATCTGCCCCCTTAGAAATGTATTGTGTGGTTTCTACGAAAACAAAACTGGGTAAAACTTTTGCAGCATGTGCATCAGACATGTTGTGGCAAAAAATGAATAATTACATACATTTGGGGCTAAAAGTAATCAATCTCCATTATATACTTTGTAATACCAGGCATCTATTGATACTATCTTTATTTATAACTATTTATATGTAAAAAGAAAGAAGACAGTGTTTATTCCAGTTGCAACCTATCATATCCCTAAACTGTTAATCTTAATTCATTCACAAAAAAATCATTACTCATGAATTTCAAACAATTTTAAAACAATTTATTATTATTTCTGTTCGATGTATGTCCCATAATGCCAATTTAAAATAATTAAATCCCAACTGTTTCATAAGCAATGTGCGGTACGTTTATGCACTAAAAGATTATAGCTCGTGAATTTAGCGACGAAGTTAATAAATCAGTATGAATTACATCTAAGTATCAGATCAGATTATCAAGATGACAGATCCAACAATCTTTGTTCAAGAATACACTAAATCTGCCATCAATGCTCGAACAAACAAACCCTTAAGAACAGAATTAACAACACATAAACACAGCCTATCAATTATTGTTCATGGAAGATAGACAGTCACTAATTAATAAAAGTATATGGTGCATTACATATGTAATAATTACATAAAAGTAATCAATCTCTATTATATGCTTTGTAACCAGACATCTATTGATACTATCTTTATTTATAACTATTTATATGTAAAAAAAGATTAGTTGCAATTGGGAATAAACTCTGTCTTTTATCCCTAAATTGTTAATCTCAATCCCATCCACAAAAAATCATTACTCATGAATTTGAAACAATTTTAAAAATAATTTATTTTTATTTCTGTTTGATGTCCTATAATAAACCTTTGATGTCCAGTTTAGAAAAGATAAAATTCCAAATGTTTCATAAGCAATGTGCGGTACATTTATGCTCTCAAAGATTATGCCTCCAGAATTAAGAGACCAAATTAGTAAATCACCATTAATTACATCTAAGAATCAGGAAGATGATCAAGATGACAAATCCAACGATCTTTTGGAAGAATACACGAAATCTGCCATCAATTCTCGAAACAAACAAACCCATAAGAACAGGATTAACAACCAATAAACACGACTTTCAATTGTTGCTCATGAAAGATGCAGCCACTAATTAATAAAAGAATTTAAAAAAAAAAAAGACAGAAAGCGAGAAAAACCAAAAATCCAGTGATCAATGGAGGAGGAATATTACTCATTTATAATACTGGTGGATTAGGGCGTCGTTGGAGAGAGAGAGAGAGAGAAGGTGCCCTGAATTTCAAACATTTCATTACGTCCTTTCCACTTTTGAATCATCCATCAACCTTTGTTCTCTTAGCGTCAACTATCGGAGATTCAGCACCAGGGATTGAAAAGGAAGAATATGAAAAGAAGCAAGCAAAGGAAATGATTCATGCATCGAATTTGGGCAAAGGATTACTTCATATGTGCCCCTTTAGAAATGTATTGTGTGTTTACCGCGAACACAAAACTGGGCAAAACTTTTGCATCATGTGCACCAGACATGTTGTGGCAAAAAAAAATGAATAATTAAATGAATTTCGAGCTAAAAGTAATCAATCTCTATTATATGCTTTGTAACACCAGACATCTATTGATACTGTTCTTATTTATAACTATTTATTTGTAAAAAGATAGGTTAAAATTGGGAATAAACTTTGTCTTCTATCCCAAAACTGTTAATCTCAATTCCATCCACAAAAAAATCATTACTCATGATTTTCAAACAATTTTAAAAACAATTTATTATTATTTATGTTTGATGTCCTATAATGGCAGTTTAAAAGAAATAAAATTCCTACTGTTTCATAAGTAACGCACAGTACGTTTATGCACCAAAAGATTATAGCTCCAAAATTTTACCATTAATTACATGTAAGAATCACAGGAAATTACCAAGTCAACAATCTTTGTTTCTAGTATTGATGGCACATTTTATATAATCTCGCAAACATAAGAACAGGATTAACAACTAATAAACACAGCTTTTCAATTATTGCTTATGGAAGGTAGAAAAATGTTAAGAATGAATGAATGAATAATGAATTCTTATAAAAGAATGAATAAAAAAAGAGACAGACAGCGAGAAAACCCAAGCCTCCAGAGATCAATGAAAGAGGAACATTACTCATTTTTAATACTGGTGGATTAGGGCGTCGTTGGCGAGAGGGAAGGTGTCCTGAATTTCAAACATTTCATTACGTCCTCTCCACTTTGAATCATCCATCAACCTTTTGTTCTCTTGCTCCAACTATCGGAGATTCAGCACCAGGGATTGAAAAGGAAGAACATGAAAAGAAGCAAGCAAAGTCCGAAGACTAACGTAAGGTTCAACCCGTCCTTGAAAGGAACGTGCTAAGTTCAAAGTCTAACGTAAAGGTCAACCCGTCCTTAAAAGCATGATGTATCAACCTTGAACCCTTCCCCGTTGGCTATATTTTGTTTCGAGAAGACAAAGTGGATCTTTACTATCAAGAGTTTAGATCGATGATTAATTGCAAAATCTCCACAGGAATTTGGCATCAGTTTTATTTACTTAATCGAACATAATAAGTTCAAACGAGATGCTTTAACTTAAATACACAGTAACAAATAACTAAAATCTGAAAAGTAATTAATTATTATTATTTGATGTCCAATAATGGCAGTGCAAAAGAAATAAAATTCAAACAACAAGAAATACATTTCAACTGTTTCATAAGCAATGGGCAGTTCGTTTATACACTAAAAGATTATTGTTCCAAAATTTGGCGACACAGTTAATAAATCACCATCAATTACTTCTAAGAATCAGATCAAATGATCTAGATGGCACATCCAACAATGAAATCATCGAAACCAACATCGAAACAAACACATCCATAAGAATAGAATTAACAATCAATAAAAACAGCATTTCAATTGTTGATGAGAAATAGATAGTCACTAATTAATAAAAGAATAAAAAAAATGATAGAGGCAGAAAAGCAGAAAAACGAAGCCCCCAGAGATGGAAGGTAGAAAAATGAATGAATGAATAATGAATTCTTATAAGAGAATGAATAAAAAGAGACAGCGAGAAAACCCAAGCCTCCAGAGATCAATGAAAGAGGAACATTACTCCTTTTTAACACTGGTGGATTAGGGCGTCATTGTAAAGAGAGAGAGAAGGTGACCTGAATTTCAAACATTTCTTTACGTCCTCTCCACTTTTGAATCATCCATCAACTGGGACGCCTTGTGTTCTCATGTTTCAACTATCGGAGATTCAGCACCAGGGATTGAAAAAGAAGAATATGAAAAGAAGCAAGTAAAATCCAAAGTCTAGCGTGTGGGTCAACCCATCCTTGAAAGGAACGTGCAAAGTCCGAAGTCTAACGTAAGGTTCAATCCGTCCTTGAAAGCAGGATCTATCAACCTTGAACCCTTTCCCGTTGGCTATATTTTGTTTCGAGAAGACATGATGGATCCTTACTAACAAGATTTTAGATCAATGGCAAAATCCGAAATCTCCACAAGAATTAGAATCAATATTTATTTAATCGAACATAATAAATTTAAATAAGATGATTTAAGTTAAATACACAATAATAAATAACTAAAATCTGAAAAGTGATGAATTATTATTATTATTATTATTTGATGTACGATAATGCCAGCGTAAGCAAAATACAATTGAAACGAGCAAATCCTTTCAACTGTTTCGTATGCAACAGATTATTCGTGTATGCATTAAACGATAATAGCTCTAGAATTTGACGACCCAATTAATAAATCACTATTAATTACCTCTAATAATCAGATCAAATGTTAAAGATGCCACACAGTACAATGAAATCATTGAAACCAACATCGAAACAAACACATACATAAGAACAGAATTCACAACCAATAAACGCAGCTATTCAATTGTTGCTCACGGAAAATAGACAGTCACTAATTATTAAAGGAATAAAAAAAAAGAGGGAGACAGAGAGCGAGAAAAAAATAATCCTCCAGGGATCAATGGAAGAGGAACATTACTCATTTTTAATGCTGGTGTATTAGGGCGTCGTTGGAGAGAGAGAGAGAGAGAGGTGCCCTGAATTTCAAACATTACATTACGTCCTCTCCACTTTTGAATCATCCATCAACCTTTGTTCTCTTGGCTTCAACTATCGGAGATTCAGCACCAGGGATTGAAAAGGAAGAATACGAAAAGAAGCAAGCAAAGAAAAGTATTGCTGCATCGAATTTGGGCAGAGGATTTCTTCATATATGCCCTCCTTTAGAAACGTATTGTGTGTTTTCTGCGAAAAAAAAAACTAGGCAAAACTTTTGCAGCATGTGCACCAGACATGTGGCAAAAAAAAAAAAAATGAATAATTACATAAATTTGAGGCAAGAAATAATCAATCTCTATTATATGCTTTATAACACCAGACATCTATTGATACTACCTATATTTATAACTATTTATATGTAGAAAGATAGGTTACAATTGGGAATAAACTCTGTATTTTATCCCTAAACCGTTAATCTAAATCCTGTTCACAAAAAAAATCTGCTTTATTTTCCAAAAATTTTAAACTCAAATACAATATTTTCAAAAAAAAAAATACATTTATATATGTCACGAATTTTATCTAAAATAGCTTTATAATTTTTATTACAAACAAAGAATACGATTAAAGCAAAGGAAGAAAAAAGGGAGTTTAATTATGAAGAAATAATAATGTTTGGAATATTTTTCAAATAGAATAAAGAAAAATAATCAAAAATGAAACTATCATAACGATTTTCAATAAGCTATAAGAAATTTGTAACATACAGGTGAATATTATAGAAGTATGAAAATTACAACTTGAAATATATATATATATATATATGACAACGCCAAACCACACGCGTCTATAGTGACTCGCTAAAAACTCCGGGAGCTTGGTTGAGAAATATGGATTAATCCATCATGGATTCCGACCTGGCACCAAGCGATTACCATGTTCTTCTTGCGTTGCGCAACTTCCTCAGTGATGAAATCGTCATCAAGAGAAGACTGTGAAAATACTCAAGTCGATTACTAAAGTTTTTCGCCAATAAAGACCAAGACTTCTATGAGAGAGGCATTATGAAGCTACCTTTAAATGGCAACAAATTATAGAACAAAACGTGGCGAAATTGGCCAAAATTGATAATAGGAAACATGTTAAATAAAGTCTTGAAAAGTTAACGTAAAAATAATGGATTTCTTTTTCCACAACCTAATATATCAGCACTGACCCTCCATTCAACTACTTTTGTGAACATTCCCCCAGTCGGACCTGCACCGTCATTTCAAAACAATTGTCTTCCGTATTAAAAATATGCCAAATTTGAATAGCCTCTGCCTGTGTGTGAATAATCATTTAGTAATGGAGTTTCCCGCTGCCTTTATGCAGCCTCTGGGGTGAGGGGGGGCTGCCGTAATGAAGGCCCTTTTCGTTTGCAGATGACAGATGGACTTTACTACTCGAGAACCTTCTGGCGCTATTGGCTGTTTGAGTAATTGAACATTCAAGTTCTGTGAACCCGAAAGGGTTTTAATTTCGGTTATGGCTGCTTATTGATGAACGCCTTTGTGTCTGGTTCATGGAGAAGTTGTCACTGTAACTTTGATTGGATGTACTAATTCCTTTAGTTTTCTGTATCGCGACATAGTGTTGTCTGCATAGTTATAATACATAGAACTTTGAAAAATATGTATGATAGTTTTATTTTTGGTTTCAAATCATTTAATTATTTTGATGATTAAATTATAAAAAATCATAGTCATTAGTTATAGTTTTGATGATTAGCTATGATTAAACGCTGAAGAGCCAACGTCAGCTCAAGGTTCAAATAGTCAAGCTAGCTCTTTCTACGTCACCTTCAACGTTTGCAAATAGTCAAGTAATAGTCAAATGTCAGCATTTCTTAGAAAAATGTTCTTATAACGTAAGGATGAAAAAAAGTAATTAATTTCAAAATTTAGAGTCATATCATTACATTACATTCCTTTTATGGCAGCCTGATGAACAATTGTCTAGCGTTTGGCCTTTGGTACTGCAGGCATCAGGTTCGAATCCTGACGGTGGCAGGCATGTTTCTGAGTGGTTCGGAATCCCCGTTAAACTGTTGATCCTGGTGTCTATTTAGCCCAAATTGTGCACAAGTAAAAAGGACAAACCAAACTGAATAGGAACTTAAAATTTTGAAACTAATAATAATTTTTTTGAGTGAGAAGATTTTGAACTGCTAAAATTAAAATATTTAAATTTCTTTTGATTGAGTAATTTATTTAATTTTTTTTTTTATTTATCCCAGAGTTGCATATTTTTAATATTCAATTTTTTACATATTATTTTATTCATATATAATCTCTATTTTATGTTATTTTTGAAAACCTATCATCCATATATATTATATATCAACACTGATATTCATTCAACTACTTTGTGAACATTTCCCAGTGGGACCTGCACCGCTATTCCGAAACAATTGTCTTCCGTATTAAAATGTTCCTCATTTGAATAGCCTGCTGCCTGTGTGTGAATAATCATTTAGTAATGGAGTTTCGCTGCCCTGCGCTGTCTTTTCTATACCCTCTGGGGTGGAAAGGGGGCAGCAGTAATGAAGGCCCTTTCGTTTGCAGATGACAGATGGGCTTTTGCTTGAGACCTGGACGTGCACCGTCTGGACGCTACTGGCTGTTTAAGTAATTGAACATTCAAGTCTGTGAGCCCGAAAGGGTTTTAATTTCGGTTATGGCTGCTTATTAATGAATGCCTTTGTGTCTGGTTCAGCGAGAAGTTGTCACTGTAACTTTGATTTGATGTACTAATTCCTTTAGTTTTATGTATCACACGGCATAGTGTTATCTGCATAGTTATGGTGCACAGCATATTTGAGAAGATTGTCTCGCGCAAATAAAAAAGAAAAATAATAATAATAAGATTCTTTTAGGAATACCACTGTGCCCAAAAAGTAAGACCAATTATTTTTTTTTTTTTTCAAAAACTCTTTTATTTATTCTTCCAAAATTTACTTCATCGCCTTTAAAAGTAATCCCTTCCGGACACAATGCACACTTATGCGAACGTTTTTTCTAATTCTCAATGCTTGCTAAAAAGTCATCGGCCAGGATGGCCTTCAAAGAGCGCGACGATTCACATTGAATCTCTTCAATCGACCCAAAAGGTTCCAGGAGTGGTCTTTTTGAAATTAGGAATAGCCAGAAGTCCCACGGTGAATACGGTGGTTGTGGAACGACATGGGTTTAATTTTTGGCGAAAATGTCACGAAGAATCAATGCAGTGTGACCTGGCGCATTTAGTGTTTCCGGTACTAATCGAGATTTGACGCGTTTTGAGGCCCAAAATGGAATTGACCGATCCTTTTTTGAAATTCCAATATCAGCAGCAATGTCTCTAATTGTAAATCGATGGTTAGCAAAGCACTAAATCTTTAGGTTTTTGGACGTGAGAGTTTGAGTTTTTGGACGTTGAGGTTGAGGGTCGACCAGAGTGCTCTTCGGCTTTGACGCGCTCTCTGCCATCTTTTTTTGTTTATACCACTTCTAAACATTTTTTTCCGATATGGGAATGCTCACCGAATGCCTTCTGCAACATTCTATGCGTTTCCGTAAACAAAATTGAATACAAATTCTTTTTGTTCAATTCATTCAGTCATTTCAAAAATCGCCAGAATCACTTGTAGCGACTCACAAAGCCAAGCACACTAATGAATATTTTCACGTAAAAATTCACCCAGATGTCAAGGACAGTGCCAGCCAGCAACGTAAAGAGAAAAAAAATTGAAATTTCATAAACTCCGGGAATTTTCAATTGGTCTTACTATTTGGACTCAGTAGTATATATATAAGTAGTATTTTAAAAAAACTTATTAATTTAAATTAAAAAAAGTTTGAAAAAATAAAAAAAATTAAAGTCTTAACATTCATAAAAAAAATCATATATACAGAAAATGAGTATGTTTTTTGAGAATTTTGTTTAGAATTTAAATTATTCTTTAAAAAGGCAGTAAGTGCTTAATATTAAAAAAAAAAAACAGAAGGCCATTCTAATAATAAATGAATGCATGATATTTTTAATTACTGAATAGGAAAAAGGTTTTAATTTTTCAAGTAGTTCGAAATTTACAACATATGAACTATTTTCAAAGATAAAAAAAAATATATATATAAAAAGATAAATTGTTTTTAATAACTAGAAATTTTAATTAAAAATAATCTTCAATAAGAGATTTAAAAATTACAGGCGTACACAACGAAATTTATGATGCGTTTTCACATTAAACAAAACACAAACTAATTCTACTATTTTAATAGCATTCATTAAAATTTTACCATTTGAATTTCATTACTCATTATTAATTCACTAAAAAAACAAAAAAGGTTTCGTTTTTAAATCAACTTCAAAATAATTAACTTGTTCGAATATTATTTTGCATAAAATATTTTTTTCTTTGAAAACGCATAAGATTGTTTTTAAACTTCAAATTTTTACCTCAATAAATTTAACTTGATATAATTATTTAAAGAAATTGCTTGCAATTATATTTCTTTATTTTATCTAATACATTTTATTCTTTTACGTTGAAAACAAAAACTCTTTCAACAAGCAATCACGATTCAGTTCAAGTGCAGCACGCGATACAGCAAAACTCAACCCAACAATTTTTACTGAGAGAATTTCGTATTCTCATATTTTTCCTTTAAAAAGAAAAAGAAAATATGATAAAACGAAAAGAATAAATTTCAAAGCGGAAGTTTTACTACAAAATCGTAATTCTTCCATTTTTTCTACTTACACTTTCAGTGCAATAAATGCAGAACAACACACATTTTTTCCTTCGAATAGCAAACGCCAACAATAAATAAATAAAAAGAATTGTTGCTTGGGGAAAAGGAATCTTTTCTAATATAATTATCTTTTGCCCGCAATAAGCAAAAGAATAAAAAAAAAAAATAATAAGTAGCTCCACAGTGAATTAATATTGCAAGTAATATTCTTGTTTTAATGATAATACTATCGGCTATAGGATTGGCCACTCGTCATTTTTAATTAATTAGAAAAGAAAAGGGAAGAAGAAGAGGAAGTCGGGACTCATATATTTATCAACAATGGAATGGCAACAGGGATCTGGGCCAATAATATGCGTCCCCAAGATATAAGTAGCAATCCGTAGTAACAGTTGCATTATTAAAGCGATAAAGTACTTCTCATAAAGTAGCAGCTCATACAAGATGTTTTTTGTTCCGAGTTTAGATGTTTTTCTCTGGGGCAATAATTAGGCAGATATCGTTTTGTTTTCATCTTCAAATAACAATACAGAAAATTTAATTGCATGTAGGGATATATTTCTGTTTTTTTTTTTTTTCACAAAAATTTAAATTAACTGATAGGCATCATTTGTTTGGTCCTATTTTTCTCGTAATTTTTCTTTAATTAAGTAGTGCTGAAATTTATAGTTCTTTTTAATGGTTTTTTGTACTTGTATTTCACCAGAAGAACTAAATGTCATAAAGTAAGTCTTCCAAAAAAATATTTTTAATAAAACTAATTTTACATTTTTAATCATTTTTATTATTTAAATACATAATCTCATTAACCATTTAGGAAAATCCTCATTTAAAATCAGTATTTAATACTTAAGTAGTACGTTTTGCTTTTGGAAAAGAGTTATAAGTTATCAAATGGTTCAGAATTTATAACATATGAGCTCTTTTTAAAGATAAAAACAAATATAAAAATGATAACAAGTTGTTTTTAATAACGAGGAATTTTATTTAAAAATAAACTTCAGTAAGACATTTAAAAAATTATAGGCATACAGTACGAAAAACATCACGCGATTTCAAATTAACCAAAACACAAACTAATTCTACTATTTTAATGGCATTTATTAAAATTTTACCATTTGAATTTCTTTATTGGCCTTTCGCATTAATTCACTAAATATATATATATATATATATATATTTTTTTTTTTAAATCAACACTTTTTTTAAAACTTAACTTGTTCGAATATTATTTTCAGAACAATTTTTTTTTCTTGCAAACGAATAAGATTATTTTTTTAATTTCAAAGTTTTACCTCAATAAATTTAACTTGATATAATTCTTTAAAGAAATTGCTTGATCATAATTATTTTATTTTATCTAATATGATTTTATTCTTTTACTAAAAAAACAAAAAACAAAATTTCTTTCAACAACTAATCACGATTCTGTTCAAATTACCAGAACGCGATACAGCAAAACACAACCCAACCATTTTTAATGCTTCTAAAGAAGAGAGAATTTCGTATTCTCATATTTTTCCTTTAAAAAAAAAAGAAAAAGAAAATAGAAAATCTGATAAATGAAAAGAATAAATTTTCAAGCTGAAGTTCTTCTTACAAAATCGTAATTTTTCCATTTTTTCCCTAGCACTTTCAGTGCAATAAATGCAGAACAACACAAATTTCTACTTCGAATAGCATACTACAACAATAAATAAATATGTTGCTTTGAGGGAAAAGAATCTTTTGAGGGAATATAATTATCTTTTCCGTCATAAAGAAAAGAATAAATAAAAAATAAGTACCTCCAGAGAGAATTAATCTTGCAAGTAATATCCTCGCTGTAATGATACTACTATCGGCTATAGGATTGGCCACACGTCATTTTAATTAATTAGAAAAGGAAAGAAAGAAGAAGTCGTGAGATTCATATAATCAACAATGGAATGGCAACAGGAATCTGTGCCAATAAAATGCGTCCCTCAAGATATATATTGCAATCCGTAGTAGCAGTTGCATTATTAAAAAGGATAGTACTTCTCATAAAGTAGCAAGCTCATACAAAAAAATGTTTTTGTTCCGAGTTTAGATGTTTTTCCTCCTGGGCATTAATTAGGGCAGATATCGTTTTGTTTTCATCTTAAAATAGCAAAACATTTAATTTAATCGCTTGTTGGAATATATTTTTGGTTTTTTTTCTACAAAAATTTGAATTAATTGATAGGCATCATTAGTTTTGTCCTATATTTCTCTCTCTATATATTTTATATATGTTTTTATCTCTCTCTCTCTCTCTCTATATATATATTCTTTCTCTATATTTTTCTCTATATTTATTCTGTTTAATGTTTTTTTAGTTTATAGCTCTTTTTAATGGTTTTTCTACTGGTATTTTTAACAGAAAAACTAAAGCTCATAAAGTAAGACTTCCAAAAAAATTTTTTTAACTGATGTAATTAATTTATATTTTAGTCGATTTTTATTTTTTAAATAGATAATCTCATTAACCATTTACGAAAGTCCGTATTAAATACTTATTTAAATTCCGGTAACTATTATCCTTATTTGAATTCAACAATTAATAGTTAAGTTGTGTGTTTTTCGTTTTGGAATACTTATGCAATGTTTTTGTAACAAAAACAAATAATATAAAATAACTTTTTCTGTTTTTCAACTTGAAGGATGTAATGCATTGTAAATAGTCTCCTGGGATGGCAATCCAGAATTTGTTGTTGACGTATTGTAAAAACCCAGTAAACGTTAACACGGATTTTAGGAAATGCATTGCTAGGAAAAGGTCATTAATTTTTACGTATCTACTTTCTAAATTTATGTTAGTTTAACCGTTTTAAATACTCAAAAAGTTTAAAGTGGTCAGACAATTAATAATAGATCATCGAATTCCCTTTCGACAATTGAACGACCATACTCATGGTGCAGTTGTTAT